>CM053509.1:68001252-68159347 GCA_028627145.1 Eidolon dupreanum
TTTTTTTTTTTCTGTTGTCTCTCCTCTCAGTCCCTAGACAACTCCAAAGCAGCAGTGACAGCAATGGCAGTGACTATCAGGCAGGCACCTAATACTCAAATGAGGGAGCACTCCTCTTTGGCTAGAGCAACTCTGGTCTCAAGAGTATGTAGGGAATTGGCCCCATTGTTTCTTTTTCTCTATATACACTCTTGCTGCTTGATCCTGGAGGCAAACACAGTCATAGCAGTGAGAAGGGACTCTAAAGTCCTGGCTTACTAGCCTGAGGACCATGAAAAGTGTTCTTGTGAGATAGAAGGTGTCAGGGAGATCAGAGAGAGGAGGAAGCTCAGGAAACTATTCCAAAAAATTGTATATAAACTCTTGGGTTAGGTTAGAAGTAGTGCAGGCTTAATCAACTAATGACTAATCAACATTTTAAAGCCTTTGAGAACTAAATTGGGGTAGAGACTATTTTCCAGGTCCTAGATTGCCCCTGGGTGGTACACACAAAAGACAGGTCCAAATAGCACTGCAAAGACATTAAAAACTGAACTGACTTTGGAACTACAGCCCACAGAAAGCAAGTAGAAATTTGTAATCTGAATCTAACAAGATCAATTACTACTAAAATCAAGAAACAAATAATAAACTCAATATTTTCCATAAGATTTAAACAAGACAAAAAACACATAATATTCAAAATGTTCAGGATGCCAAGTACTCTTAAAATGAATGTATAGAAAGTCTCAGCAGAGTAATAGAAGATGTAAAAACAGAACCAAAGGCAAACTTTAGAAATAAGAAAAAAGAAACTCTCAGTGGATGGATTTAAGAACAGAATGGAGATGACAGAGGAAAGAGTTGGTAAACTTGAACATAGATCAATAGAAAATATTCAATCTGAAAAAAAAATTAGAGAAAAATGGACAGATTCTTAGGGATTTGTGAGATAATGCTAAGGCAAAGCATTTAGGTCACTGGAGTCCCAGAAAGCTAATAGAAAGTGTGTGGTTAAGAAAAACTTTTTTAAAATAACGACTGAATACTTTATAAATTTGCCCAAAGACATAAACTTAGAGATGCATGAAGGTCAGTGAAACCTAAACAGGATAAATGCAAAGAAATCCATGCCCAGAAACATCATTATCAAACTCCTAAAAACTAACAACAAGCAAAAAAATCTTGAGAGTTACCATAGAAAAGTGAAACATTGCATGCATTTCGTAGACAATATTGAACGATGGCAGATATTTGATCAGAATCCAGATAGCAGTGAGCCAAAGGCATTGGGACATTTTTAAAGTACTGAGAGAGAAGACATGTCAACCCAGAAGTCTATATCCAGTGAAATTATCCTTCATTAATGGAGGCAAAATAAAGATATTTTCAGTAGAAGGAAAACTAAAGACTTTGTTGCCAGCAAAAATGCTGTTAAAGAAATGCAAAAGGGAGTTTTTCAGATTGAATAAAAATGGCACTGGAAGGCAACTTGGAATATCAGCAATGGAAGAAGATGGACAGAAATAGCAAATATCAGGTTAAGTATAATAGATAAATTTCTCTTTTAAGCTCTTTAAAATATGTATAATGGGTGAAAGCAAAAATTGGAACAGTCTGATGGGGTTTTTGATATATTTGTATATATGTAATATGTATATATATAATATACATAGTTGTAATATGCATTACAGCTACAACATGAAAAGGAAAGGAAAAGGAACTTATAATATAGAAAAGTTTCTATATTCTACTTGATGTGGAAAAAATTAATTCTAAATGCACTGTGAAAAGTTAATTATGTATATTATAATCCTTAGATTAACCGCTACCTAAAAATTACAATGATATTGTAAAATACTCAACAATAAACCAAAATAAAATGTAAAAAATATTCTAACAATTCAATTGAGGGCAGGAAAGGGAAAAGAAGTGAATGAAAAAATAGAGGGAATGAAAAGAAAAAAGGATATCATGGTAGACCTAAATCTACATATATCAATAATTATATTAAAATTAAATTGCTAAACATACCAATTAAAAAAAGATTTTCATAACTAATGTTTAAGAACCCAAGACCCAACTACATGATATCTAAAAGAAACTCATTATATATATATATATATCTATATATATATACAGATATATATAGATAGAGATATAGATTATTTAAGTAAAAGGATAGAAAAACATATATTATGCAAACACTAACCAGGAGAACATAGAAGATCTAAACAACACCATGGATCAAAAGGATTTAGTTGACATTTGTAGAACACTCCACCCAACAAAAGCAGAATGAATATTTTTTCAAAGTATACATGGAATGTTCTCAAAATAGGCCATATCTTGGTCATAAAACAAATCTTAATAAATTCAAGATCATTGGGATTAACTTAGAAATCGATAACAGAAAGATAACTAAAAAATCTCCAAATATTTGGGAATTAAAGAACATACTTCTAAATAATCTGAGTCACAGAATAAGACTGAAGTTAGAAAATACTCTGAACTTAAAAATTAAAATACAAGATATCAGTATGTGAGTGGTGCAGCTAAAGTAATGCTTAGAAGGAAATTTGTAGCATTAAATGTTATTTAAAAATAAAAGTTTCAAATCAACAATTTAAGATGCACTTTAAGAAACTAGAAAAAATCCCAAAGCAAGCAGAAAGAAGAAAATAACAAAGACATGGTCATTTAAATTTGAAACAAAAAAAAAAGTAGAAAAAAATCAGTAGAACTAAAAGCTGGTTCTTTGAAAAGATCAATCAAATTGATGAACCTGTAATTAGACTAACAAAGAAAGGAGAAGAAACAAATGGCTAAAATCAGGAATGAAAGACAGTATCACTACAGGCTTCACATATCAAAAGGATAATAAAAGAACACAAATAAATCTGTGTACCTAAATTTGACAACTTGGATACAATGGGCCAAGAAATAAATGTCTCAGATTGAGAAGGAATAAATAAAATGATCTCTACTTGCGGATGATTGTCTGTATAGAAATTCCAAGGAATCTAGAAAAACTCCTAGAACTTCTAAGTGCAAAACAGTTGGACATCTTAGCAAAGGAGATATACCGTTGGAAAATAAACACATAAAAGATATTCAGTACCATTAGCCACTATGGAAATACAACTGAAAACTCAATGACATACCACACTGTACACTGATTATAATGGTTAAAATAAAAAATTTTTAAGAGTGACAATAGCAAGTGTTAGTGAGAATATAAAACAACTGGAACTTTTATACATTGCCGGTGGGAATTCAAAATGATACAGACACTCTGGAAAACAGTTTGTCAGTTTCTTATTAACAAGCACTTACCATGTTACCCAACAATCCTGCTCATGTGTATTTAACCTTGAGAAATAAAACTTATTTTCACACAAAAATCTGTATGCAAATATATATATCAGCTCTATTAAAAATCAACCCAAGCTGAAAACAGCCTGAATGTCCTATAATAGATGAATGTGTATGTACATCCATGCAATGGAATACTACTCAGTAATAAAAAGGAATGAACTTTTATTATTGACTCACACAAGATAGATGAACTTCAAAGGTACTTTGCTGACAGAAAGAAACCCAAGATTATATACTCTGTAATTCTGTTTATAAGAAATTCTGAAAGAGGCAAATCAGTAGGGATGGAGAAGAGATTAATGTTTGCCAGGGGTAAATGTGGGAGAGTTTGACTACAAAGAAGTATCATGAAGTCTTTTGGAGTGATCGGACTGTGTTTATATCCTGAATGTGGTGGTAGTTTCATTAATCTATATGTATTAAAACTCATAGAAATGTACTCCCAATAAGGCTAACTTTACTGTATGTAAATTTTAAAATAAAAATAAATGAATCTGAATACTTTACTTCATTTGTTCATAATTCGATATGCAACACTAGAAACACATTATAGCTTTTTAAATGCATCACTTTCCATAGCTCAGAGATCTAAGAAATTATTTTTTATTGCTGTGCTTGTTGGATTAATGAGATAACATTTGTGAAATGTTTTGAGCTCCTTAAAAGGAAGTTGCTATGCAAATATAAAGTGTTGTTATCATTACCCAGGCACTATTTTTTTCTTCTGCTTGTATGATAAAGTTTATGATCATCTTCATTTTTCACATTATTTTTAATGAATTGTAACAATAAAATGTGGTAGCCAAGATATAAAATGAAGCACATGTGTTAATGAGGCTAAAACTTTGTAATTAGAATTTGAAACATCAGTCTGTCTAAAGATAATTGGCTCTAATGATTACTTCTCTGTGTATGCGAGCTACAATTTTCTGAAGTCCAAGTGTGGCTTATTCTGCAGTTTTGCCTACAGAGCATACTTCAAGTCACTATCTCCTCTGAGATGTTCTTAGCTTATCTGTGTGTCTGAGAGAGGGAATCAAGTGTGAGGAAGAGATTCACATCTGATAGTAAAGGAGTTCTCTATCCTCAAAAGGAAGTAAAGAAAGTGTAGTCAGTTTAATTTAGATTCTGCTTGTATTATTTAAAAAAAAAAAGACTTTTAATCTCTTTATGAACATAAGCATGACTTAAAATACTATTTCAGTTCTTGGACTCCAAACAAAACCTTTATTATCCCTTTCTTAACTATAAAATAAAGAATTTCAGAATGTCCCTTGATAAAATGACCAATAGCTTCCGACTTATTTTGAGACAAAGCGTGAATTCTTCTTCCTGATTCATGAGTTTGATAATCCAGTTCTACTTAACCTGGACAATGATAATTTCCTGGATCTACCTCCAAATTAACTCTCTACTTCATCAGGGGCATTTCCTCTATTCGTATCAGGTACTTTCTTACTTTTGTATCATAACTCAAGTGATCGTCCTTGTTCTTCAGCCTCAGTCTAGAGGGATGAAATCTCCCGTAAAGAATCCAGTTTTTTTGGAGATTTTACATGAGACAAATCATATAGATTACACTCGGTTATTTGCCTCTAATCATCCTTGCTTCTGTGGAAGGTAGTGGAAGCCAGTTGTCAACCAATACTAGACAGTTGTCTACCTTCAAGTGTAAAGACAAAGTATAAGAAGAAAATAAAAATATCTATTTGAATTTTCTTGAAAATCGAGATCACTAAGTGTACAAAGCTCAAGTAAAGCTTAACCTCAATTCTCAGATCAAGCCAGGCTACAAAGAAAAGATCTAAGGGTTTTAGTTATATTCAAAAACAGCATATGGCATCAAGATTCTCCCATTTCCAAGAAAAAATAAGTTTTACCACAGATGTCTGCACTTTTCAGCAGAAAGCAACTGGTAGTCAATTTCATTTAAAAGAACCATCTATTATCAAAAGTTCCTGAACACAGTATATGATCTCCTTTGCATCACAGTGAAGGATGTGACTTTTTCTTTTTCAAAATAGATTTTGCCCCTCTGAATTAGAAAATGTATGCATCATTGACACCTTGCTGAAATTGAAATTAAAGTATGCTTTCATGAAATCTATGATAGAAGATAAGTTAGAGGTCATCTTGTCCAGCTTCCTCTCTTGTTATAGAAATAAAAAATGAATTTTAAAAGGTGAAACTTGTTCCTAAGCCCTAAAATTTCTTTCTGTGGTTCAGAAATCTATGGAATACATAGAATTCTTATTAAATAGTTCTTTATTAAATTTTGGACCCCACAGCTTTTGTAACACTAAGGAATTTAAATTTATCTTGTAGATAACTGGGAGCAGAGTTTTTAAAGATTTCGGAATATGTGGGTACAATGATAAAAGCAATTTTGGGGAAGATAAATCTAGAAGAGTTGTGTAGAGCAGATAGGAGATAGAAAAGCCTGAAATAAAAGATTTAACTTAGAAGTCTACAATGTAGCTGATTTGAGGGTTAAAATGATAATACAGTTTTTAAAGGTATTGAATTTAAGTCATGGTGGGACCTCTAAATAGATGTAGTCTATGGATTCATGAAGAGACTAAATTGTTGAGGGTTCAGGGTAGCCAATACGGATTTGGGAGTGCTAGCTAAAGTAACAGTTGAATTCATGGAAACGAATCATATCAGAAGGAGAAAGATAAAATAAGAAAATCTTGGGAAAAGTGATTAGAGGTAGGGGACAGGAGAAAATTAACATTTGTTGAGCTGCAATATATGCCAGCAATTTGGCTAAGAAATTAAATACTTATCTTACTTAGTGATCCCAATTGCACTCCAAAATATGCATTGTTGCCTTTCTACTCCTGAATAGACTCAGAGACTCTAAGGTTGGCTTGGAGTTGGTATTTGGATCCATGCCTATTAAGCTTCAAAGTTCATGCCCTTTCCAGCAGCCCATCAAAATTAATGGAGGCAGGACATCAGAGAAACAAGGTCTCAGTTGGAATACGGGCAGTAATCACATCTGTCTTTTCATCTATTCCCAGCACATAGAAATTGTCAAAAATAGTTGTTGAATGACTAAAAGATAATATATATCGCTTATTGAGGGCTGTATTAACATCCTGAGCCAAGATGCACTGAAGAGTTTTATATGCATAATTGTGTTTAACCTCTCACAATACTTCTGAAGAGACATGAGATTACAATGCTTTCACAGTGACCCCGAATTCAATCCAAAGTTAGCCTGTCTCTAAATTTGGGTTTCTAACCTGTATTCTATAGAGAAAATCCCCCGATTTTTAGTTAGAGACCACGGATGACTCCTGAGAAGAGATTCATTGATGATAAAAATAAAATTTTTATACCATATGATATAAACATAGAAGCCAAAGAGGAAAAAAAAGTGAGGAATGTGCCAGAGAAAGAAAAGATAGAAATTAGATATTTGCTAGAAGGAGAAATAAGGTCCAACTTGGTTTGTTTATATTGTTTTGTTGAGGGTGGGAAGCGGAGCTTGTTTTAAGTTAAAGGGTAATTTGTTGGTAGATGTCAAATGGAGTAAAGACACTTGGCGGGGGTGGAAAGATGCGGGGTGGACTCTCTCTGAAAGAAGCAAGAAAGAATCATAAGAGTCAGGTAGATTTAAAAAAAAAAAAATTCTTTCTCTGAACCTGCAAGAAAAAATTAGAGCTGGGAGAAAGAGAAACAAGTCAAACCAAAGGGACAAAGGAGCAAAGAATCTCAAGATGCTGAGGAAACATTCAGAATAGTTTCTAGTAGCGCCAAATTTCTGTGTATGGAAAAACACTTTGGCACATTCTCAAGAGGCATACTGCTGTTAGCTACAGTTAGCTAAGAGTTTGAGGGCTCATGTGGGCCACACCCACACCCACTCATACCTTATTGTGGAGATAGGGAATTTTTTTACCCACTAGGGGTACAGGGAATAATCCTGTTTAAACACTCAGAGCCCAAAAGAGGGAGAAATGGATTAAATAAAAAATTTTAAATAAAATGTTTAGCTTTCATAAAATAATTAAAATTTAACTACCTAATAATTTAGTAGTTTATCATGAGAAATCTGAATAAATGAGCAAACTTGGAATTCTCTGAATATTTTCTTCTAATTTATCTATTTATAATAGATTATATACTATTTTTGAAGTGTTTGTCTAATGTCCTATGCCTATTCTTAAAATAAGGTTAATATTATCATCTCTGGGAACCTCCAGAACAGTGTAGTGAGCAGCTCAGTAAACCTTTATATAACTGGCCAAATTTTCCAAAACAAACATTTAAGGACTTTGGAAATTAGCCAAGAGCATACAATGAATTTTATTCAGGAAAAACTACTAAACCTTAGTAAGAACAATGGGAGTCTGTGGCCTTTTAGCCTATTGCTATCCTCCCCTCTCCCCTTAACTCTGAGATAAGGTAGTTCTAGGGTGGAGAAGGCTGGGAAAAACCAGGAGCCTTACTGAAAGAGGGAGCTGACTTGACTTGGAGCAGAACATGGAAAAAACCATATCCAGGGTTATTGTCAAAAACAATAGCAATCTCAGTGATGAACAATTATGGAAGGGCAGCATTACAGCTACCTTGAGGTTACAATACTAATTGTGATAGTAAACAGACTGGTAGAACCACTAGAAATTTAATAGGGCAATACAGAGAAAGTTTCCACATATGCCTGGTGGCTGAAAGGGTACAAGTATATACGAAGTTGTATACAAACTCAGAAGAGACTGAGTCTTAGGCACCTACTCTTCACTGGGTTGAGTGTAAGACTTTGGACATACAGATAGTGAAAGCATCTAAGGGAAAGAAATTTACTAACTGCTTGAACCTAACGGACACTCAGGTCCATCAGCAAAGGATAGAAGCCATATTGGCCCAAGGCACTTAAACACATCTCTGAACTATCATTGTCTGACCACTAATTTATGCTGTCCCAGAGGTGGCCTCTAAGAAGCCAGGCTTAAAAATAAAAATTAAAAAAGGCAAACTAAAACTGAGCTGAGACATCATAAGCTGCATACTTTGGCCGGTGGGAGGGGGGCGGTGGAGAAACAGATTCTAGAGAACTCATCCTGGGAAGTTACTAAACAAACAGCAAAAACAACAACCATGCTAGGATGGGTAAGGGTCAAAATACAGAGCTGCTACAATATATTAGTTAAAAACTCAGTTTTCAACAAGAACAACAAAAATATAAGGCATGAAAAAGAAACAGGAAAGTGTGATACATACTCAAGATAAAAAGGTTTTCAATGAAGACTGTCTCTGGTGGGGTGGGGATGAGTAGGAGTTAACTGGGCAAGGGGGTGGGGTGAGAACAGTTTCAGGCAGTGCGAAAAGGCTGAGCGAGATGGTTCTCTTTTGGTAAAAGCAGTCGGCCCTTCTCCGTGAACTTTAGTGTATCTTCAGATAAACCAGTATTTGGTTCCTTAAAAGAGGTCTAAACAAACAGTATGCAAAACATAATCACTTCTCATAGGTAGTCAAACTTAACATTGACTGGGTAATAGATGCGGAGAGGAGACAGATAGCTTTCTTATTCTCATTGTAGTACTTCCTTTACACATACAATACTATCACTGACCATGTACTTCTCAAAATAGTCTCTATTCACTAAAGGCAAAGGTCATCTTTTTCTTAGGGATAATGAACGTATCAAAAGAATTACTCATCCCAGTATTTTTCTCAGTCCTGTCCTCTTGCTCAGGCCAAAAGCAAGAGCAGTGTCCTGGTGGTTCAGGATATATAGAGACTGGTGGCAATTTTTATGCATCTGGGTGAGCTATTAATGTCATTATTTAAGGAATATTGCCTCTGTGACAATGACAGAGAACACATCCTCCCTAAAATATGCTTCTGTCATTTCTCTTATTGTCAGAATCAGAAGATACTTCTGTATCAAAAATGTTGATCTATCTCTTGTATTAAATGTAGACTGCTGACCTGCCCATGTCATTTAATAGTACAATATACCAGCAATGTAAATTCTGGACAACTCTACTGATGGTGTACAGCATAAAATGTAGGTGCCAATTCAGTGAAACTGGATTCTTTGAGGCATAGCTGGTATTCTGGACAAAAGAAAACGGCATGACTTTTAGTGGCCCACTTTTTTCTGAACATTGACAGTTGCTTTCTTTTTCCTGTCCTTAGTGACACTGCATAATAGGTTGTGTCAATAGCATTGCCACACAGAGGTCTTTCTGACAGGGCTGCTCTGTAGCAGGAGATTCCTGTTTGTTACAAATTGCTGGAATAGTTGGCAAGGCTGTTCCACAGGCAGAAATCATTCTGTTCATAGTATTTTTACTGTTGGCTACTTCATTCTTAAACTTACTTCTTCCCTTAGCTTCTTTAATATTTTTCCATTTAATTCTACCTTTGAACATTCTTTTCCAATTTTCCTTTTATTCTGACTGAAGGTTCCAGATTGATACTTCTCAGGTTTGTGTCCTAAGATCATATTCTTTCTCATTCTATTCCCAAGAGTCTGTCATTCTATTCAACATAGTCAACATCTTTTGACTTCCAAGTTTGTACTTTCTCAACTCCAGAATTCTTCTCTAAGCTTCAGACACTTATCTGTATATCTTCAGGATATCTCAAACTTGGTGTTCTGTAGAAACTTCATATTCAACATGTTCAAACGTGAACTTACCCTAAGGCTATAATGACTTTAGATTAATAGTTCCATCAATCATTCAGGCCAAAACCCAGAATTCATTCTGGACTCCTTTAAATTCCACATTCAATCGGTCACCAAGTCCCATTGATTTCATCTATTAACATCTCTTATATGTATCTCTTAATCTACATTCCTATTTATTACTGCTTTAGTTCAAGCCTTCATCATCCCACATGTGTTAATATAATAGTTTAGCTGGAGTTTTGGCCCATTCCTTCCCCTGGCTTCAATCCAGACTCTGTCTTGCTGGCAGAGTTAACTTGTTGATGTTGCTTACTCTTCTGCTTAAAAAGTGTGAATGGTGTCCCGAGACTTGCACAGAATAAATTTCAAATCCCTTAGAATAAGTAACAATACAAAATAGTGACTAACTACAGGGAAATCAACTATTCTCCCTCATCTCTCATAGTGTAATATTGTTTATAGTCAACATACTTAATATAGTCAATTATCTCACAACACCTATAAAATTCTTCCAGTCATTACAATTTTTTTGTTATACAGTAACAATAATACATAATTCATTGTCATCTTACTATAAAGAAACACAGCCCACATTATCCACATTACCTACACCACACACCTAAAACCTATTAAATCTTCTCTTCCCCAGGCTATAGAACTTCACTTCAGTTGTCTTTCTCTTTAGGAATTATTTTCCAGTCTTTATGTGTTTTTGTAGTTCATTCAGAACCTTCTAGTTAGATAAAATTGAAACTAGAGCCATTATTCTAATACATCCCTGGCTTATGCTGACTAAATCAGGAAGCTACATTGAGATTGCTATTTGCAATATTCTTACTGATGCCTCCAAGTATCCTGTTTGGATTTGGTCATTTCTCTCTTTGAAAGCTTTCTTTTCTTTTTGAAACTAGATGACATGCAAGACAGAAAGGTTTCACTACACTTGAAAACATATTTTTACGGCTTCAAAGTAGATAAAGCTAAATTCTAGACCATGAGAATTTTTCTGCATTTTGAGCAGATACCTCTGCTCCTAATTGGCCTGAACACACTAGTGTGAACTATAAATTAAAATAATTCAGAGGGACACATGTTTTGACAAGAATATTTATTTGTTATTATTGAAAAATACACAAAGGCAAAATGTTGCTTAGCTGCTGATTTTCCATAGTACAGCAGGGTATTGTAAGAAACGGGGAAATATACCTGCTATATGTGGCAGTTTACATTTCTAAGGCATTTAGGCTGAAGAGTAGTAGGCATGCCTAGGAGTTATTTACTTGAGTTTAAATACACTGAGGCACACAAGGCAGGTAAAAGATTTGAAACTATACAGTTAAATGCTCACGCATTTGTGACTTAGGATTGTATATCCATTCCCCTATCTTCCATTGTTCATTTTTCCATATGAGTTTTGGAGTTGTTCACAGAACACTGGTAATAATCTACTCTTCAAGAGTTTGCTTATAATGACAACATCGATGGGACGCACAGAACAAAATTATTTCATGGACAGGTTCTGTAGACTCTTACCAAATTGAGGCTCCAGTAAGAAAAACATCAATTTGCAAAGGCACAGTGGAGACAGGTTTAATGCATTAAATATAACACGAATCATTCACAATAACAAGTTTAGTGTTTCAGGGAACTTTTGTTAATACAACACAGTTGGTCACACAAAATACAAATGCTTCTGTTGATTTGTCTTGGCATCTCAGATACATCAACAGTGCTAACAGTTTAACAGCTTTGTTCTCATCTGACAGAAAATAATGGCAGTTCTGCAAGGCAAATGTTAAACCTGACCGTATGTATTTATTAATTCCACAGTGTTTTGACAGATTATAGGGGATGGAACTCAGAGGATGCTGACACGCTCACTAAGGGCTTTCATCTCTGTTTCTTCAGTCTCGGTACTTTCACTGTGACTAGCACTTGGGGTGATCAGGTGTGTGGGGTACTGCAGGCCCTGCTCGCCTGCATACTGCTCCCACCTCAAATCATCGCTTTCATGGGTGATGTAGCGTTCCCCAATTTTGCATTCCAGCTCTCGTAAATCTAACCATGTCTGATAATCCTATAAAGAAATTCCAAAATATTACCATAGAGATGATTAAAACTCATTAAAACAGTTTCATATGTTGTCAGTTCCCACAACCGATGAGTTACCCTTTTCCCTTCCACTCTAACAGTACTGTGTCTTCCATCAGGCACCCTGAAGTGACGACATCAGCACCATCAGCCATCCTATTTGACTAAACTCTGCAAATGCATACTGTTTATATGGTGGGCAATAAATGTCTGCAGTCAAGAAGTTAGAAATGTTGATATTATTTTGAGATTTAATGACTACAAAAAATCCTTCAGTATTTTGGTGTGCCACTTTTGTAAACTTTAAGTTCAATGTGAAAATAATATTTAAAAGAAAGCAAACACTCATGCATATACTTTATATTTGTCATGCATTTGTTCCATGAATATTACTCTAGGCTATAAAAATATGATTACAAATGAACATAGTATATGATCAGATAGGTATCTACTTGGACATTTATCAGGAGTGCACATATAGATGCATTTGAAAGTTGGTCCTTGGAGTTTGTTATGACTCTTAGATTTTTTCATTTGTTTGTTTTTGGTTTTGTGTGTTCAAGAGTGTGTGTGTGTGTGTGTGTGTGTGTGTGTGTGTGTGTGGTGTTTCTCCCCTGTCAACTTTTCCTGGCAGAGATGTTTAGAAATACTAAATTGTTATTAATCCAAATAAATTAATATTAGAATTATAGTTTAAAAATAAAAAAATATTTTTATATACACTCTCAACATCTTACAAATAATTAGAAGCTCATCTGACAGAAAATATCCAATAATTAATTTTTACCTGTAGCCAAGGGTGACTCAAAGTCTTATCCACGCTATAGCGCTTTCTCATTTTTACTTGCAGCAAATTATTGATAAGATCAATGGCTGAAAAAAATTTAAATTATTGGTGAAAATAAATAACAAATACGAAACATATAATTCATGTATAGTTTATTTCATAGTTAATAATGATAACAAGCACTAAAACCTGAAGAAAATTTGTCTTGAGAATTCTAAAACCTTGGCTTTCATTTTATTTTCAGTGCTGAAAAATGAAACTGGAAACAGTTGTGGAGGAAGGAGTTTGAGTCTATTGTAAGTGTGACTATGATCTGAATTTCTCTTGGTTTAGTCTTTAAGATACATTTCTAAAGCAGAAGTTTTATTTAAATATACACCATTTAAATATATCTTACGCTAATGGCAGGATAAAAATAATTTCAAAGAGAAACTATTTACTAATTTTGTTATGTGTTTAAAGTTTGAACACACATAATGGGTTTCACAGTCTTGAATCAAAGGACAGACATCTGGATATTATATTTAAAAGGAAAGATATAAAGCATAATATGGGCCAGGACTCATGATAAACTTGTAACCTAAAAACCAATGGTCCACCAGGAAAATACTTTTGTCTCATTCAATGTTAAAAAAGAAAAAAAATGAATTAATTCCTCAACTTTCCCAACCGCCAAGTCCTGAATCAGGTGACTTTGACTCTATTGTTTGATCTACATAGGCCTGTATGGACCTGAAAAAACAGACTGTCACAGGAGCTCAGAGGCCACCTGGAACAAAGATCACTTCATTCAATCAGAATGAATCAGAATCCTTCTCATTATCAGGCAAGAGAAATGACTGCTACAGTCTTGGTAATTAGAATTGTGTCTCTATGATACTAATATTCCAGTATTTGCCTGCATGAAAGGGCTGTAGAATCAAACACCTAAGAATTCTTTGATTGGAGAAAATAAACATAATAGCGCATATTTAAATGCTGTCTAGCCTATACACCCTTGCCTTAACTGGGATACCTTAGGAAACACAGTAGTTAGTACAATTTCAAATTCCAAACATGTGTTCTCAGAGAGCTTTTGAAAGTATAGTTCTCTGGGTGAACTGTGTATTGGGCATGTGCTTTAAAACATCCATTCACATGATTTACTCACTGGTGAGTAAAGTGCACCTTCCATTTTTGCTGCTGTGAAGTCACAGAGCAAAAATGGAGGATGAGGGGTGAACGCGGAGCCTATGTGCTACTATAAGCATGCCACAGCACTGCACTTCCCCAGACACTGCAGGGAATAAATACATGTTATTAATTCATTCATTCTGCTTTGAATTCTATAATTAGGAAGGTAGAAGTACGGTAACTCAACAAAAGGTCTGGTTTGTGCCCAAATGGGCTCCAACGGTGAACCATACAGCCTAATGGGGAGGGAAGTACTGCCAGAGGAGAAAGTAGAAGTGTTTGAAGAAAGCGGAATTTGTGAAGGTGAAAAAATTGTTCCACTGAATGAAGCATACAACCACAAGTCTGACTATAGGCACAGTGACCTGAATAAGCACAGCAAAATAATGACAAGTACCTCCAAGAGAAAATAGTTTAGGATTTAAGGAGAGAATTAGAGGGAATACGCGCGTGCGCGCGTGTGTGTGTGTGTGTGTAAATATGTTTGTGTACAGTTGTGTATGTACAAATATATTTTCTGGCTCTTGCAGCAAAAAACAGAAATAATTACTATTAAATGTTGGAAGCTGGAGTTAAGTGTTGGGAACCTGGTGTTACTTAGAAAATAGGTGCATCATTAGTGTTTGAGAGCTCCATTTACCTATCACTGTTTGTGAAACTCTTAAAGCACCCTTTTTATTAATTACATCTCACACAACCAAGCATTAAATGTACCCTGTGAATGCCTCTCATTAAACACA
Source organism: Eidolon dupreanum (assembly GCA_028627145.1). NCBI lineage: Eukaryota > Metazoa > Chordata > Mammalia > Chiroptera > Pteropodidae > Eidolon > Eidolon dupreanum. The sequence continues at coordinate 68,016,050 of CM053509.1, forward strand.
TTCTAAAAGTTTATTTTTTTTACACTGTTCTCTTTATTGGCAGTGTTCCTCACCTGTATGTGTCAATCACTCATTCATCTGTTCATTCACCAAATCTGTAAGGAATTACTGTTGACATTATTTACAGAATTAAAAAAAAAAATCTGGCCTTCTGAAAAGCTCCCAATCTAGTTGCAAAGGCAAAATATACGTGTGCACGCACACACACAATGACAAAATGCACCATTTTAAATCTTTGACCTTTAATTAATATCCTACTCAAAGGAAAAAATGTTTTCTTTAGTATTTCTGAAATATAACTAGTTAGGGTACTAGCGACTATTACCAGCAGCCTGATCTCTATGTCAATTGTATTGCATGATACTGATGACAAGAATTCTTTTCTCCTACATTGTGCCCAAAGTTGTTTTTTTATAACGTATCCACATTAATCCTATTTACGTTCTAGATGCAATGGAAAAACTTGACTCTATTCTGTATGACAGCTCCTCAAATCTTGGCGACAGTGATTCACCTTAACCCCACCTTCAGTTGTCCTCCAGATGCCCAAGTCTTTCTGTGCACCCTTATTTTAATATTCACTAGCTGTTTTTCAATGTCCCTGTTCATTATTGACCAGAATTTTCCTCATAATTAACTGCCAGCATAATTAACTTGTACACATAGACATTATTCATATGGTCTACGATTTAGGGTTTTCCTTTTGAAAAATGGTATATTCTTATTTTTAGGTAGTCCTTATAACTCTGTGACAGTACTTATTATTTTAATCTCCATTTTATATAATAGGAAAAACTGAGGCTTCAAAGGTTGTGTAACTTGGTTGGAATCAGAAAGCATCTAGGTAACAGAGGTGAGGCTGAAACCTGGGGGCTGGCTCAAAGCCCATACTCTTAAACACTATGGCATACAGTAGCCAGGTCATACCACTGACTTACTGTTATCAACCAATAAGAATGTCAAAAATTAACTAAATTTAAAAATATTTCCAATAATGAACATTAAATTCTTTTTAGTTATGTTTTTACCATACTTCTATGTATTTAAATGCATGAACATATATACATCCATGCACACATATATATGGATACACACACACACACACACACACACACACACACACACATATTATTTATATGCAGGGATATATATGTATATATGTTTATCTTTGTGACTTTAGCTCAGCATGTCAGCAAATACAATTCTCAGTGTGATGTAATCTCTTCCTATCATAGGGATTATTTCTCTTGGTTTTTCAAAACTTCCAAACTGACTAACCTATTTGCTATGCATTAATCAAGTTATTAGGAACCTTTTTTCAGAATAAGGCTTAAATACAGGGTCTCATGACTCTATCACAGATCATATTCCCAACTGTCATGCCTATTAATTATTCTTTGAATAGGCTGACAAACAAGCAATGTTTCCTCCTAGGAGTTTCCCATCCAGTCCATATGTTATCATCTTCTCCAATTGTGGGAGACTTTTGCAAATGTTTTATTATGATCAAGGCACATCAATCTTTGGTATTATTCATTCTACCAGTCTGACAATCCTTTTTAAAAAGAAAATACAATTATTCTAGAATAATAGATTCTACATAAAGTAATATTGAGTAATACTGACTTTTAGTTATTTACTTCTAAATACCAGGATTTGTTTTCTCGGTGTTTGCAAATTATTCAATCATGAATTCTAGGATTTTGTCAAGGATAAATATTGTTTTTCGTTGAATGATTTCAGAATCCGTCCTTTCTCCTTTTAGAAATTCAGAAACTCTGGCCTGTGTTAAGTATCCTGGCATCTCTCTCATTTTATCTACGATTAAAAAAAAAATTACAATGGTTCTAAGAGTTCCTCTGTTAGCTTCTTCAATATGCAGCATGTCCAGTACGGTACCTCATAGTTGCCATCAAGTTTTCTCTTTTGATCTCTCTATTTGACCCAGGTCAAGCTCCCCAAAAAGACCGCCCATGTGTGTGTAAAGGATCCACCCCAAGGCAGTGGAGAGCCAGTAGCACAGGACTAGTTAAAAGGACTAGTTAAAACTAGAGTAGCCACAGCAGTCCCAGCAAAAGGACTAGTTAAAACCAGAGTAGCCACAGCAGTCCCAGAAGCGAGCCGACAAAGAAGTCCAAAAGGGGTCTCAATTTCCGTTCCAAAATGCAAATCAAGAGTCAGAATCTGGATCTAGAGGGAATGTGGCAAGGCATGGCTTTCAAACTGTGGTACTGGGAAGAGGGAAAGGGAGTAACAATGGGAAAGACGGATACAAGATTGGGCCATTCTGCGAACTTCTCTGAAAAGTAAAGCAAAGGAGAATGGGATTATGGTCTGGCAGTGAGAAACAGGAAGGAAAGGAGAGTACTGCACGAGAATGGGAAGTCTGAAGGAAAAGTAGCACAGTAGGATGCTAGTGCCCAGGGGGAGGGGAGAGGAATGCAGAAGCTCTTGGTTCCCTGGAGCCTCACAAGGTTCTGGAGTCCACGAGGAAGGGATATTTGGAAAAGCAGAAAACAACTCAGAAATTCCTGGTACCCTGTACGTCCTTCCACAGATATTGCAGAATGTATATATCCAAATACCTGCTTTTCATGAGGTGAGGATTATTGCAACACAGTGCTGGTTTCTTTGCAGTTTGGGGCACCAAGCAGATGTCATTTTAAACAGTTGGGGTTGGACTAGGGCCAAAGTGTGTAGAAAATGAGAATTTTCTATTCACTTGGGTCATACTTTTTGTTTCACACCCTCCTCCCCTTATTCTCTCAGTTTGAATACTTTCGCCCCCTTTCTCCCTGAAGAAAATAGGAACAAAGTAGACAGGGGCTGGTTCCTCCTTTCTCTTAGCAGAAAATATGATGGCAACTTTTTCATAGAATGGTAGAATTATTTTCTGATTGTACCTGCCCATTTAGTCTGGGAGTTAGCCTTTTTAATATTATTCTGAGAGTTCTGTCTGTTCTCTTATTCATCTTTAAACTCAATCCCTTCATTCCATATTATTTATAAATAGTTTTAAGCCCAAGCTCTCTAAACACTTCGGTTGTTCATAATGGGCCAATGTGGTTAGTCTTTCCTTTTTCCTTCTTATTGAAATACTTGAAACAATTGTATGGTTCAAATTTTTCATTTTTAAAGAATCCTGTATCCCTCATGAGCAAAGAATTTTGTGCTTTCTAAAATAACTCCAGCCATGGATGGATTCACACTAATGTTTCCTATACATTAAGAAGAAAAGAAAATTTGTTTTTTGAAGTTTGTTTCTTTTTTTTGCTACAGTAAATTCTTGGCTAACACATTTACTTTCCCCCTAACTTCCTGTATAGCAATTTCTCTCATTGCCCCCTCAGTTGAGAGACTAAAATGTCAGAAAAGTGAAGAGAAAATTTTATCAGACGTTCTCTTTTATCAAAATGAGCCCTTCAGCAGATATTGGGATAGTTGAAGTTCTGTGTAGCCTGTTTGGCAGGTGCACAAGTACATCTGAATGAAACTAAAATTAAAAGGTATACGCAGGTGCTAAAGGGCTTTATGTTTTAATATGAAATGTTCCATCAGAGTGTCAATTGTATGGATTCTACTTTCTTCTGTTATCAAACTACTGAATTATCATTGAAATTGTGGAAGTACCACATGTATGGATACAACCAATTCTGTGTCTACAGAAGATTCGTTTGTATGTGTCATTGCTATGGCTAAAATGAATGACACCCAAAGCTTGGAGAAAATCCTCCAACAAGAAGAGAACTGGACATATTTGAATACATAATAGGTTCCTTAGGTTACACCTCTCAGTCATCTTCCATTTCTCATCTTTTACTATTTGAGTATATGCCTGGCTACCCCCATTTTCCCCACTGAATTTTAGCTCCTTTAAGGTCACACAGATTGTGTATTCATTTTTGCATGTAAGTTTCATAAATATTTAAAATAAAATTTATCATTTAATGCATTAGAAAAAATGCTTGCTAAATAACATTTGGTAGATTGAATAATTAGAAATTTAAATAGCCATTTTCCCTGCTTGAAGTTTTAATATCCACATCATGTGCACATGGTTTGTATATTATGGCTAAAAATATTTCTGGATGTTAATATATCACAACTCTACAAAATGTAACAGATCATAGCATCAGTGACTTCTATGAGAATATCAGAATAAAGCAATACAGATCATGTTTGTTTTACAATGTTTATTTTACAGAAGAGAAATTACCTGTGAAACCCCCTAAGGCTAACCTGTTTTGTCCAAACACAGTACTTTTTATTTTTCCATATTGTCTTGTGTCCACACACGAATTATACAGGGACAATTTTTCCAATTAGAAACCAGATAAAAACTATCACTCTAGTGAAGAAGCCATCATCTGTCAACTACTGAGCTCCCTGCCTTCTATTTTCTTCCCTTTCCATTTTACATCACTGCCCATCACAGCATAGTGCCCAGTACTTTTGTCGTTGGTTTGCTTCATGCTGATGGTAAGCTGTATGTTTATTTTAAAAATCGTTTTGCAACCCTTCACATTCCAGTTCTCAACCTAGCAAGCAGTTGCCCGGCAACACTAATTGGGACGCTCCTCTCAGGGGCTGAAACCAGAGGCTGCCTGCAGCAAACAAGGCCACTGGACATCATCGTCTCAGTAGTTCCTGAGCCAATTCCTATCATTCAACGAAATGCAAGACCTTTAGAGACTCAAGTTGATGTCTTTTCAGTTCCTTCTTCAGTAGGAAGTTGTTCTTCCAACAGTTACTCCTTTGCTTTACATTCAATTTCATTGCCTTTTGAAGACCAGCAACACAATTCTGGAAATCCTGAATTCTTTAAAAACAGCATACAGGAGCTCCCAACTGATGCCAAATTGATTCAAAATTTAAAGTAAAAACCAAAATATATTTATATTATTCTAATGATGTTCGGGGTGAATTTTTCTTTCATTTTCACAGCACACTGATGTCATTTGAAGAGGTTTTTGTTTTTTAAATGCTGATACTCAAGTCAAAGGTTAAGTGAAAAACTTAAGTGAAAATCTTTAGGGGAGGCGTTGGTACTTTTAGAATTGCCTCAGATGTTTCTAATATGTGTAGTTAGGGTTGAGAATGACTGTGCTAAGGAGTACTCTTCAAACTTTTATAGGCATATGGATAATGCCAGAATCTTAAAGTGAAAATTCTGATTCAGTAGTTCAGGGATGGGATCTAAGTGTCTGTATTTTACTGCCTCTCAAGTGGAGTCTTAGACCACATTTTGGGTAGCAAGGGGCTAGGGCTTTGAGAATACTGAATGTCATTAATAACTGATTTAATATTGCCCAAAAGGCCCCTGAGTAGATGGATGTAAACATGGAAAAGTATCTAATCAAAGAGAAAAGTATCTGTCCTCAGCCCCATCTTGTTTGGTATTCTGGAATGAAGACACAGAAGGGTTTCAGGATAGCTTCTGTTCAGAAGACGGCAACAGAAAGAAAGAGCAAACAAGTTCCATTTTACAAATAAGTTCCAAAACAGCTATGGTCTGGAGCTATGGGACATACTGGTAAGATAACATTTAACAGGAACAAATTAAACTAAGTCCTCTTTTTAGGTCCCACTTCCCCATCCCTTGAAAGAGGTCTAAATATTGAACTGGAAAACCTGGCTTAGCGCCAACATGCATGAGAAATAACTCAGCATTCTAAAGCCATAGTAAACTCAACATGAATCTACTTATTGTCCCCAAGTCAATTGTCATTTTATCTCATGCTTAAAGAAATGTGTTCTCTATAATGAGGAGAGTAGTGACATTACGCTTAGACTCATTGAACCTTGAGGCTGAGCAGTTTTGAGGTTTGATTAAAAAAAAAAAACAAACAAAAACTATAAGCAAAGAAGGGAGTGTTTGAACCATAGTGAACAGGAGGCTGAAGGAAAAACTGCCCAGGAAAAAAGAAGGCTCAGGGTGATATGATGGTGATATGATGGCTGCTTTCAAACCTCTGAGATAAGCATTTATTTGGATAAAGGATTGGGCTAGTTCTACCAGTGAGTATAAACAGGGACATTTTGCTCATTGTGCTAGGTTCAAGTTAAGGAGAAACAGGGTTCCAGTATTTTCTATAACTGGAGCAATTTAAGAATATTCTGTATAACAGGTCGGTGGATTGGTACCATGAAGCAGTATAGGGATTAGGTAAGATTTTTAACATCCTGTATTTTGAAATTTTATTCTGTGTTGTCATTGTGAAAGAAAGCAAATGTACAGAATGTTTAAACTTTGTTGTTCCTCTACCCTGACACCTCTACGTATATTCAGATGTCATATTTGAACTTGACTATGATATATCTTCAGAAATGAAATTTTAATTTTATAATTGGTATATATAGGAAACATTTCAATTTGGGGGGTAAATAAACAGCCAATGTTTGAGCACTTATAATGCCAATGTTCTCGCTAAACTTCTTTTGATCAGTTTCTCTCTACATATTATTTGTTAGAGAAAATCTCATTAATTATATTTTATTTGCTATCAAAATAAACCATTATATCTTCCCTGTGAGAGATCTTTTCAGATATTTACTCATTTGGATTCTGAAATATATAATATACATATATATATTTAAAAATTCATTCTACTACTAGATATTATTTAATTCATTGTATGTCTTTGGCTCATAATTTTAAAGTTCTCTATCATTGAACAAAATGCACGTTCTTTTTTTAAAAAATTAAACACAAATAATTCCTGAATTTCAATTAGAGATCTTTCAAAACACTAAACCCTGGTGAAAGTTCTGACACACATAATTCACTTTAGTTTATCAACTGTGATAGAATTTCCTGGCACCCAGTCAAGCATTTTTAAGCAGTTCACTGGCTAGTCCCCTCGAATCTCCTCCATGCTGTTATGTCTGACAGTGGTGCTAATATGTTGACAAATCAATCTATTCATTAATATTCAGCAGGCTTGCTAGATCTGCAAGCCTCATAAGCTGTTACAAACACAGTTTAATTATTAAAATGACAACTGTCTTTCTTTTGTTTCTCATACCATTGGATTTCTGGGTTTCATCTACCCGAGACTTATTTTCAATGAGGTTATTTTTTGTTTTGAACAATATGGAGTGAAAGAGGGACCTACAGCTGGTTTCTTTTCATGGCAAAGTGCTACTTCCAACTTAAGTGTTTAGTGTTCTGGAACACTGTTGGATTTTGAAAACATACCATGTGGTAATGGTGCTAGGCTTTTATTTAGCTTTGCTTTGTGTTTGTACTGGCTGTATTTTTCATCTCCAATTTCTGGGGGAAAAACACATTTGTGACCAATTTTATTTGAATTTACCACATTGAATGGCAAAACTGCTTTCAAAATAAAATTTAGATGCTTTGATAAATTTCTTGGTATATTATCATAGCCATTCTATGCCTCAAGATGCCATATATTCTATACTGTACATAAATGTCAGCAGAGGATTAAGACCAACAGGAAGAATAACTTATAAGCTGTGCTGATCAGGGAAAATAAGAGACAGAAATACTACTATTGAGGCTGTGGAACTGCATGAGTGGAAAAAAAAACCTATGTCACTGGTGCACCATCACAATCTGTAACTAAAGACAAGCTACAGGATTAATGCAAGGGCATTTTCTTTCTTTTCTCTTTTTTCTACATAGTATGTCAAGGCTTCGTGTCTGATCTTAATTCTTGATAATACAAACTAACCATGTGGCTCTGAAGCTGAGCGGTAACATCACAGCAGGTGACTTGAGAATAGGTGCTTCTTCAGACTTCACCTGTGAACACAGAAAATGATCTCTGTCTGCAGGGGTCGGGGCTCATTGTGAGACAATTTCCGAGGTTGCCTCTGTGTTGATTACTGCCTGCTTGCCTCCCTAATGGCATATAAAGGAATATCAAAACTCAGAAGGAAAAAACAGTAATTTCTCAGGTGATCTTCATGGTCTATTACTAACCTTCCTCAAATTTACCATGTACTCTAATTGAACACATCAATTCAATTTGATGATGGAAATGAACTTTTCTAACAAATGCCTTCTCATCGCTGTAGATTTGTCATCATTCTCCTAGTAAGATGACTTGCACTGAAGCAAATTATATCTCACTTTACCAGCTATACAATCCACATCACTTGATTATCTGTGTCACTTCCTTTCTTCCTCTAAGGATAAGCTCTTGGGAAAACAAGAGCTGTATAATAAAGTTACACATAAAAAAGAAAATTTAAGAGATGTATTATGATCTTGAGCAACTAAAAGAATGTAGAAAAAGAGAATTCATTTGACTTTCCCACTCGAAAATTCTCCTTTGTGTGCGCATAGATAAATTTAGAGATTTAAGATTACGCCTTCTTCATCTGCTCAGGCACAATGCAAGGATCGATGTTATAGAAAAGGAAATATAACCCGCTAGCTCTTCAGCGAATAAAATTCATATATAGAATATTATATTTTTTAATTATATATTTAAAATTCTAGACAATTTTTAGACTAGGCATGGAAGAATTAGTTATACAAAAGATTGTACTCCATTTATTCCTGGAGTCTTCTTTCTCTCCATGCACTTTTGATCATTTTTATTACTTTCTTAATAAAAGTATCATGTACCTGGTAAAAGGATCGAAACAATCAGTAAGAAGAGTTCAAAACAAAAAATAAAAAGATCTCATTTCATTATTAGACCTGCTCTCCAGGGATGACCTCTTTTAATTATTTAAAAAAAATTCTTGTGATTACCTCTATACCTTTACATAATAAACACAGTATCTTTTATGTTTGATTCAGTAACTTTAAACCAGTGCTGCTCAAAGAGTGGTTCATGAATCAGTATCAGCATGTTAACTGTTTATTGGTTTGTGATAAAATAAGTAAAGAAAGTGAGAGTAAGTCTTTGGAAATTTTTATAGCATTTTGACATTGCTGTAACATTTTTCTTATATTTTATTATATGTTTGAAAATTAAAATAAAATAAAACTGGTCCTTTATCACAGATAGTTTGAAAAGAATCACCTTAAAAAAATAAGACAAAATACTGATTCACTCTCATTAAGAAAAATGAATTATTTCATTTCAGTTTTCTCTATCTTATTGTCCTCCTCCTTCTCTCAAGTTAGTTATATTAATGTAGTGGCCACCCTTGCAACTTAGAATAATGCCTGGCACACAATATAGGATATGTATGTGTGTGTGTGTGTGTGTGTGTGTGTGTGTGTGTGTGTATGCACACACACACATACACGTGCGCTAATATTTACTAAAAAGTATTAACTCATGATTAAGTCATGTATTAAATCTTACAGGCAAATGTGTATAACTCAGTCCATTCACCTGGGAAGAACCCCATGTGAACTCTGGAAGTTAGGACCCATATAGCTCTCCTCACCAATTCTCTGACCATTCCTGCTTCCCTGTGTTGTAGAAGGTTCATTATTTACATTCTTTTGCATAATTAGAATGAAGTCAGACATGCTGAAAGTTATCTAAAATTTAAAATTAATAAGCATCTATTACTTGAGTTATAATTTCTAAGGCACTGGGCTAGCACTTCCTGTAAGTTTTCTGATGGAAAGCCTCTTTTGTAGAAGAAATTGTTTGAAATTTTTGGTTCAGTATACTTCAAGGTAGTATGAAAAGGAAAAGGGTCTAAAAGGATAGCTGGAAGAGGCAGAGAAATATGGTCAACTGTTGGTATGAACAAGGTTATTTACATTTTTTAAATTAAAATTATTGTTGTCTATGGCCAGTACAATTTTGTGATAAGTTTATTTATAATAGATAGTATTCAGGTCTACAATTCCACTATCACATTGTATGATTTAATAGAGGAACTTCCCATGTCTGTGAAATTGCATCTCCTTAACCTGTATCTTATTAGCTAATTACAAATGTTAAGTATATTTTAGAGTAGATGATGATGATGATGATGATGATGATGATGATTATTGACACATTACTGGGGCTAAATGTATAAACAGTTTATGCAGTTAAACAGAATCCTAAACAAAATGTTAAGCTCTGCTTTGCTTATGAAAAACTTTATGATTTACTTTGAAAAATTCAATGATTCATGAGTTAAAAAATAAAATAAAATTAACAAGCAATATGTGGAATAACATATATAACTGAAGAACTATAGGATTGCAACACATATTCTCCCATAGCCTATAAACTATAATGTCAAATTTTTAAATCTATGCCTGTTCGAAGGAGAATTTTCAAGTGTTAAAAGGATTCTTTTTTTCTACATTTCTTTAATTGCTCAAAATCATGACACATATGTTAGTTGCCTCTTTATTGTTCAACTCTTTGTATTTCCTGGAGTTTAAATACTTTTTCTTCTTTCTGCTTGACAAAAGCAGCATGTACTTCTTTTTCATCCTTACTATTTTCATGGCAATCTATATTGAATACATTCGACATTTTGAACAAATTACATGTTCTGACATTAAATATCTGATAAAGAAGATGATGTGAATGCAAAAAAAAAGTGTTACTGAGAGAGGAATTTTATAATTTATCTATTTGAATACTAAGAATTCAGTTTAAATTTTTTTAGAGCATGTTCAGCTGTCAGGTCTTCCAGAGGTTCCTGAATTTAACTTTAAATAACTCCTTCCTAATGAATCAAGGCCCTCGAGCTGTGTTTTTCAAAGCGTGATCCATGTACTTCCTACATTTCCAGCTCAAGATGGCAGTTTATGAGAGTAGAGCCTGGGAATCTCTATTTTAAACTAGTTCCTCCAAAGTTTAAAAATGCTTGCTATAGATCTAAAGCTAGACATGACTGGTTTTTTAAAATGAGCCATAAGTAAGGGGGTTCCTTGGCAAAATTATTAGGAATCTTCTATCTTGCAAACATGCCTATATTCTATTAGCTAGTTTTTCCATTTCCCATTACTAAGCTCTACACCCTGGTACCTACTTAAGTCATTCTTAAGTCATAGACTGAGTCTTGGTTGCAATTTTCTGTTTGTTTTTGTTTTTGCAACGTCCATCAGAGATTTACCCTTATGATATACTAGATGCAGCAAACATGGCCTCTCTTGTCCTTCAGAACTCCTAAAAATGCAACGAAAGGGAGGGTATATACTGGAAGGTATAATTTCCTTAGTTTCATCTGATTAGCTAAAAAATGTTTCAGTGATAATGGGTTGCCCTTCCCATAAGATAAAGTAAATTTGCCAAACTAAGTAAATATTTTAAAGTAGGTACATAGTCCTTTCAAGGAACTGAGAAAGATCACAGGATGGATATGCTGAGGGCTAAACTTAGTCTAGTATGAGATAAAACTGGAGGTGAGAGTGAAGCCCTGTTTAATTACTGGAGGGAAGTAATGAATAAATTGGATGATGTCAAATGAACATCCAGATAAGTTATAATGATGGAACAATACAAAGTGGGACACATGACATTACCTGAGAATGAACTAGAATGTTCCTAAACTTCCCCTCCATGATTACCTAGTCTCTTGTGCACTTATCTATAATCATATAATTCATTTCAGAGTGTTTTATTGTACACATTCATTCTTATTTAGTTATATATGTATAACTATATATAATGTAAGTACTTAGTTTTATATAACTATATATAACTAATGAAATATGTGTTTAGTTACATATGTAAGCTTATATAATTGTTGTTATATATGTGTGTGTGGTGTATATAACTAAATGCAAATATACAGATAGACATATAGATCACATAAAGTGATTGGGAAATATAAAGTGTTCAATATATTTAAGCTAATATAGTAATGTTACTCTATTTGTTGAACCCCTTCCCGTGCAATCTTATTTAATACTTAAAATAACCCAGTAAGTTAGGAATTTGTATCACCATATTTCAGACAAGAAAACTGAGACTTAAGAGAATAAGGAACTTGGATGATGTCCCCCAGGCTCTAAGTGGAAGAGCTCTCAACTCAGGTCTTTATCACAACATGATCCCGTTTCCATATATTTTTAGACATTATTAAAAATTGTGTGGCTACTACAGTTCTAAGCTAGTGAAGGCATATTACAACTTTAATATGATAATATGGCTAAATTCACTAGAAGGACAATCAAGAGACATAAAAGCAGTGGATAAAAGCATCTACCTTGGAGCCAGCTGACAGGATTTGTACCTGGGCCCAAACCAGAGCAAGCTACTTAACCCTCTATGCCTACGTTGCCTCCTCTTTAAAATGGAAACAATAATAATATCTACTCAAAGGTTGGGGATGATTAAATGAGTTCATATATGCAGTGTTTAAAGCAGTGCTTGGCTACAGTGCAAATGTAAAAGTGTTAGCTTTTATTATTTTCTTTCAAAATTTCATTTTACTATTTTCATTTTTATGTATAACATTTGCTAAATTTTCCTCAAATTTTTTCTCAATTTTCAAATCATACCTTGATTCACAAAACACCTCCCCAACCCCTCACATTCCAAAACCTAGTTTTATAATGGATATCTGTTAATGCTTTGGGGTTTGTTTTTAGCCTAGTATCTTTTCCCTGCAGGAGCTTCCTGTCTCTAACCTGGAGGGGCTCTGCATCTTCCACATGGCCAGTGAGAGCCAGACTTCGTGGTGACTGCGTGATTGTTCCTAGTGTATTACAGGATTGAAGCACAGCCATTTCCGAGACTCTATGGCTACTGAGAGATACTCTTCCATTCAGAGATCATGTACAATTAGTAGCATGTAAGCCTGGAGTTCCTGGGGGATCACTCTCAACCACATGGAGGATCTATCTGAGAAGGAAGCCGTCATAAAATAAAGCTGAGCTGAGAGATGGAGAAATGTGACACTTTTCTCCCTCCCTCAGTTGACAGGATCCAGATGAATGAGGTTCACTTTTTGGACTTTCCCGTTGTGTGAGTCAATAAATTATCTTCTGTCTGAGTTATTTAGAGGTAGGTTTCTATTATTTGCACACGAGTCCTAATTAATTCAGTGATAAGCTATTACTAAGCATATCTCCAGAATGCCAGTACCAGGCTTATTATACTATCATAGCAAAAATAATTAATGAGTTTAAAATATTCCCTATAGGTTCCTAAATATCAAGCCATAAGAAATAAGCAACCTTCAGTATGCAACAATGCACAGTGTAAAGAATGAAGACAAATGATTTCAAGTCTAAGCCCTACCACTGCATGACCTTAGGTAAGTCACTTAACCTTTCTTGTTTCTAACACAGAGACTAAAACAAGTTACCTATTAGGGGATTGTTGTGAGGATCAAATGGCACAATGACAGCTCAAGCGCTCCAATATATTGTATTATGTTGTATCAAGTCCATGGCTACACTAACGGAAAAATATGATAAAGGAATTTTTTTCATTCTGACACATTTAGGTATGCTACAAAGACCTTACGGCTTTCTTTTTTCTTTTGCATTTTATGCCAACAACAGCAAAAAAAAAAAAAAAAAAAATACAAGTGTCCTGAAGAACACTTAGGAAATATCCGTATGCATATAATTTCTAAAATTATACAATCAATTCTTGGTTTTCCGCCAGAGCAATTGCTTCACTTAGTGTTCCGCTGTTCTCCTAAATCCAAATCCTTGGCTCACCCTACACCTGCCTTTATAGATGCTTTTCACATCCTTTATCTCATTCAGTCTCTATTATCACCTCATTATGTAGGCAGAAATCATTACCCTGTTTTACAGATGAGGAACTGAAGCTCAAGAAGGGTAAGTGATGGCTAATTAGAATAGCAGATAGGACTATATCTCAAACTGCTTGACTGTTGATCTTTACCTTTGATTGAGGTGCCTAAATTTTTATTTCCATTTATCTGGATTCTTTGTGGTTCTGGTGTGGTTTAAAGTGTCCTTAGGTTGAAAATTTATCAATATCAGCTGTGATCATCTTTGCTAGATACTAGTTTGCTTGTGTATTTATCAGATCCTCCGTGTTTAAAATTATTTGGTACCAGCAGCCCCTGTTATAACTTCTAATCAGGAAATTATTTGTTCCCAACAAGACAGTGGGATAGAATCCAGGCCTATAACTACTTCAGCTGGTATTATGACATAATTTAACTAATTTTTATGTTCAAGTATTAGTTCTGTTCATACACTAGCATAGGTAGCTCATTTGCCATTCACAGCCCTGATTTGCAAATAATACAACTCCTGTAACTCAAAGGCAAGAATGAACCAGATGAAGATACTGAGAAAAGAGGCCAGTTAATTCCCAAACTGATACCTGAGTCATTCGGAAAAGTGAGGGTTCTACCTGAGCTGGACTCTACATCACTTTTTCCGAGTGGTAGGAAATTTTTAGTGCCTAGACATAGCTATAGGTAAGTAAAATGTATACTTCCTGATCAAATACATGTGGCTCTTGAATTATATGATGTAATTCCCTCTTTCTGAAATGCTCTCTTCCTTTCCATTCTTTTATGACTGGCTTAAGTTTCATCTCCTCTGAAAATGCAATTCTGACTAGTCAAGTCCACAGTGAATTTTCCTCCTCTGATCTTGGATACAATGATTTTATACCTAGCTAACAGTTCCAGTAAATAAATGACCATTTTCCCAAATTCATGTAAGTCATCTCCTCAATAAGCTTTGAAGTTCTTTGAAGGGTATTTTATGTTTTGTCCTTTACTTTCATGTCACTTACGATGTATGTACATTATGATTTCTCAACAACAGTTTCTTGAGCTATGGATATCTATGTTTCTGGTCTTTATTACCAGTGATAATTTAACATTCATTTCTGACCTAAATAGTTTTTACCTACATACAAGTCTAGCACATTTCCATGATACCAGAGGACACCATTTGTTCCATTACTTCAGTGAAAAAATTTTTTAAAGCAAAAGTTATTTTCCTAACATCCTGTTCCTATATAGCAGGAAAGCATCTGGCTTCAGAGATATTCCAGATTTGCACCATAGTGACAACATAAAGTTATCTTATTGGATTTCTAGATCGAAATGATCAGATATAATCGTTAATCATATTTAGAGGTAATGTTTCCTAACATGGGTACTGGTCACAAAGTTATTGGAAATTCTTTCTTTTCTGCCTCCTAATAAAAATAAAATTACACTCCACTTTTATCTCTGTTAAATTATCCTAAATATTTCATTAGTCCTTTAGCAACATGATAATTTTCTTGTATGTCACAGATTCAAGATATAGCCATCTAGCTGTAATTTACAACTAACTGAGGATGTTAAAAGTTATTGCTGATAGTAACTCAAAGCCCTGATGATGGATGGTTCTTGCCATTTAATACTAATAGTCATCTAAGAACTTATATTCTTTTCTGTTTTCTATACCACCACATGCAATAACAGGTATCAAATAGATGTTAATCTATGAATGTAGTGAAAATCTGAACAAACTTAGAACTGGATACAGTTTGAAAACTAAACGAGAGGCAGAACTAGTAGTTTAAAAATGTATGCTCACACTGTCTGGGTATAAATTCTGGCTCTGCCACTTACTAGCTGTGTGATTTTGGCCTGTAGTATCACTTCTTTTGCCTGAGTGTTCTCACTTGACATGTAGATATAATAATAAAACCTATAACAGGATTTTTGTGAGAATAACTCCAAAGCATGTTCACTGAGGAACTTCTTCCCAAAGCACTGAATGAGCCAACTTCTTTGCCCAGACTGACCCCCCACCACTTTTAAAACTATCTATCTCTATTTTATGAAGAAAACATTTATTAAGAGGAATTTAACTTTAAATAATGCAACACTGACAAGGTAATCTATCCTAAAAAATCATTAGAGATACATATAAGAAATTATACATAAAAATTATCTAATACTGAACAAATACAAACAACCTAAATAAATACCATGGAAATGGCTAAATAAAATAACACATTCTGCTCCCACACAAAGGAAGTTAGTGCACTAAAGACTCGGTATACTAATATATGCAATCTAATCATTAAAATATCAGTATTAAAAAGTTTTTGTGTCCATAATAGATTAAAATGCCTAATACAAAAACAGGTATATTACTCTTAGTAAAGATTAGGTATTACCACTACATCAACGTATATTTATAAATTCTAAGAAAATATACCAAAATATTAACAAATTCTCTTTTTTTCATTTATCTCAATATGGATTTCTCAATTTCTCTATAATACATGCACATTTCATCAAAAGACATATTTGGTCTCCATTTCTTTATTCCTCAATCTATCTCAATCAACTTGTGCTCCTACTCCAATAGGCATTTACAATAAGCATTTACCAATTTAGTAATTCACAACTGAAGTAATCATATAATATTTAAGAATGAAATCACTATTATTTTCGAATGGAAAATATTACCTTCATGAGAGATTTCCTTCCAGGGATTTGGTGGGTACATGAAAGCCGCGTTCTGAATTTGGTCGTGTATGTCTTCATCTTCATTAAATGGGAATGTGCCACTTAAGCTTACATAGATGATGACTCCAACAGACCACATGTCTAGAGAGCGATTATAGCCCTTGTTCCTTAGAACCTCAGGAGCCAGGTAAGCCGGGGTACCCACCACTGACCTCCGGAAAGACTTCTCTCCAATGATCCGGGCAAAACCAAAATCACAAAGTTTCACCTGTTGACAATAATGTTTTACAGAAATGGTAAGGTACAAACTGCATGTCTGTGTGTGTCTTGGCCCAGGTCTGCCAAAGACAACTATAATACTTTGCATATATTGTATAGATTTCTTATGGTAGAAATAATAGCTGTTTTTCATTTTATGTACTTGAAGATAGTGGTTTATGTGATATAACAGTATGTTTTCATTCACGAAAACATCATCAAACATTTTCCCTTCTCCATAACCATATCCCCACAACAAACTCAGAAGATAAATATGAAAACATGTATACTCAGAAGTGGGTAATATTGTTTTACAAGGCAGGAAAACATTATGCAAATCAGGGAGTGATGGACTTAACTCAAAGACTTATTATAAATAAAGGTTGAAGGATAAACACAGGACATGTTTTGTTATCCACAATATTCCTAAAAATTAGCTCTATATGGGCATTTAGTCAGGACCTAAAGGTGTCAGGGAGGCAAGGCTGGACAGCTACCCTGGTTAGGTCACTTCAGATACAAGATTTCCCAGAGAGAGATTCAGTTATTTTCCATCCTCTGAGTTGAGGAAAAGAACCTTTTGCACTGTCCCAAAGAGCAGCATTTAACTTTAATTTCCTGTCCAGCATTAGAGAGCTGGTAGTATCCCTGGGCCTCTTAGGCATTCTCATTCTTGGGCCAGTGCTTTCAACATTGGCCGAAGGTTGCCAGTTCTGCAGGATCTATACACAACAGAAGCTGAAAAGCAGAATGAGAAGGCTCAGTGTGCGTTATTAAGGCAGGCTGAACTGAGAAGCCAGAGTAAAAAAGCCAATCCCAAAATATAAGAAGGTAACAAATGGATGAAAATGAACACATAAAACTTGAAAAAAATAAATGTTTTGAGAGAAAAGGTGACAGAATGCTGCAGTGGAGCCAGTGATGCTATCAGCTGGCTTTTTGCTGAGAGAGGCTTTTCTACTTGCCTGAGGGAAAGGATCAGCTGATGCTAGCAACACGTTTTCTGGTTTGAGGTCACAGTGAACGATATTTTTAAAGTGAAGATGCCGCAAAGCCACAAGTATCTACAAAGAAGAAAATCATCAAAATAATTTTAGTTTGGTCTATCAGTTTATTTCAAAATTTTTTCTGCTAGGACATAAATTTAAAAGGCCAAGAAAAAACTCACGATGAACAGTTAAACTTCTTTATTCTCAAGATAGTGAAATAAGCTAGATTATCATAGTGGGTTTCTAAGGAAACGTTAATAAAAAAAAAAAGCATATTATGGTATTCATATAGCAACCAAGAAAAGTATAGATAACGAATTCAATATCTAACAGGGATACTCATCATTAAATATTTTCAAAGAACCAGGACTCAGCCACCGTGCATTTTAAAATTTCACGAGTAGTTTTACTACATGGGCCTGCATATACATCACTCTTTTAGTGTACTGGACTCTAGATACCATAGATATAAATTAGATAATACAATAAGCCACTGCAACCTTTTTGAGTGTAGTTTAGACTTTGGAGGTAGGGACTAAACAACAAGGCTAGGAAGCTGCAGTTAAATAGTACTAACATTTGATACTAAATATTATCTTTTATTTTCTGTCTCTAATTGATTTCTTACCTGAGTAATTAAAAACTTCGTTATATGCTCTGGCAACCTGCCCTTTTCACTTGACAAGATCATCTCCAGCATGTCTCCATGGAGTTTTTCCATAACAACAAACACTCTTTCAGGCGTCTCAAACATACACTCCAAATTTACAACACCAGGGTGATGAAGGTTCTATTAAAGATAAATAAAGCACTTGAAGAAAATGAGTTTTTTGATACTGTTTGGCAAGCTCACTGATTATACAAAACTGTTCAAGTTTAAAGCTATGGAGAAACCCACACTTCAGATTTTAACACCTCTAAATTCCACATGTGCTGCCTTATATTTTTGAAATTTTAATGTCTCTAAAAAATACATCTTTACTTTCTATGCATAGTGAAATTATTTTTTCTATGCTAAAAATCCAAGTTCCAGCACAGTGAATTGCAAATTATGTTTTAATTAGAACACCATATTGAGAAATCTGTAATTTCTGAGGATCATCTCCAATATTAACCATACTGTCCTAAACAAGCATACGAGGACACCGCTACACACTTGGCAGAAATTTAATGTAGAAAAAGATGAAATTTGTACATGTAGTGCATCTTGATGAATCACATTAGTCAGAACCTTTGGAAGGGCTCTGCTACTGGGGGAGGTCGTACTTTGTCATGGAAGCTATTGTGTAGAGTGAAGATCCCCATGAAAACAGAAAAAAAAAAAAAATCTTGAGCCTCTGCTTTGTCCAGGACACCAAGCTATGTTGTAGCCCTACATAGCTCTCAACCACTCAACAAATATTTCCACAATAAAGTAATGGCTAATAATGATAGGCTGCATTTGACTTGACATGTTAATTGTCACATATGTCAAGTAAAATTACTTTTGACATTAGATGGACCTTTGTAATAATGCTTAAGTTTGAATGTTGGTCTGGAATTATCAATGAAGCCTTTGATCATTTGACCTTTACCGTTTTTTCTTCTGTACACAATAACAAAAAAAAATCCTAATATTAAAAAAAAAAGATTATATATTCCACTTATATTTCAATGAGAAATGGGAAAAACCACGAATGAAACTACCTAAAGAAAAAAAAAAAAACTTACATGTGCTAACAGCTGAACAAAGAAAAATAAATAAATAAATGCTTATTTTAGAAAAAGAAACCTAAAATGGCTCGCTATTCAGACCTCACAGATGGATGCTGGGTGGTGAGCAGCAGAAGGGATTGTGGGTGAATCTGTATTGTAGTCGTCCTCCACACTGCCCATTGGCAAGGAAAGCCTGGCATCAACTGGATAGGGAGCCACACCGTGGTTGGCAGAAGCCCTCATGATGATGACCTATTTCTCAGGGTGTCCTTCCACTACTTGGCAATTTTGATCTCTGCCTCAGATATCTGATTATCTTTTTGACTGATGCCTTCATGCCTAACCATGCAGCATAATACAGTCATGGAATAGCAAGTTTCTGAATGTGGCCCAAAAGATGCCTGTGCATCTACCCAATGGTCTTTAACCTCTAGAGGGCTGACATTATTGTTCTTGAAACTGTTAACTAGTCAGACCTGGCTACTTCACATACAAGGCCTCCAGGGTTATTCTCTCCCAGTCAGAGCTGAAGTATGTGAAGAGAGGGTGTTAATAACAAAACTTATACTCTCACTATTCTTACTTTATCTGTCCTAACTGCCCACAAGTAAAGCCAGATAGCTAGTTGGCTTTGACCGTTATGGGAATGCCAGATCCTTAGGTGGGAGACTGATGAATGACTATATATATGTTTAATATGCAGTATGGAACACTAGTGATAGCACTGTTCATATCTGAACCTGTGCCCAGGGTGTCTCATTTCATTTTTCATATGCCCCCTTCCCTAATAGAGGAGCCACGCCAACTGGACAGACCATCATCCGCTGGGTGTCCAGGCATGTCAGCTGTCCTCGTTCAAATCAGTGATCACAGCAGAGGCTTTAAGGATGACATGAGAGTCCTGCCTGAGTTACAATTCTCCTTGCACATGTCCACTATGAGATGTGCTAAGTGCATCTTCCTTTTCGGCATATCTTCTTGACTCTTTTTTTTTTTCTGTTTACCCTAAATTTAAGCATGTAAGTGGTTTTCTGGGGAGTTCAGCTTCCTAAAATGGTCAAGGACTTATTGTCTGGGTGGAGAACAGGGGCAACGAATAGGAAAGGAGCAGACGATAGAAGTAGGCAGCAAGGCAAGGGGTCCCTTGTGTGTAGACAGAGGGAAAACTACAGTGTGAAGAAGATAAAGGTTGAGGTAGAGCAACCGTGGCAGTGCAGGAAGGGCAGGAGAGGACAGAAGTGGTGCTGCAGCAACTCAGCCTGCTGCTGCTGCTGACGTTGTCCTAGGCTATGCAGCTTGGGGGAGAAGAGGGAGTCACTAGATGACCCAGAAGCTCTCCTACCTAAATTATCTGAATATATATACAATGTCGGCACTCATGTGCCTCTACCTGTATTCCTCTAAGTATGCGAATTCTTGAAGGTACTAAAATCCTTCACTCAATATATTCTTTCTTCCTTTTTCCTATTCTACATGACTTGAGGAGCCATTCTATATGGATGGTAAGATTTTAATATGTATTTGTCTAATTGGTGTATTCCCTGAATGTTCTTAGACTAAAGTATGGGGCAGATTAATAACTAATTTGTGCCATGTTCACTGTAAACTCTGAAGGACTCTATAGATGTCCTCTAATAGCATCTTTATGAAAAGGATTTGTAAAAGTTCTGCTGTTTCTTGATAAAGGACTTCGAATATACTTAGGTGTATAGATTTTTAAAAAATATATTCAATGAAAGCATTGAACTAAAGGCCATGAATACACAAATGGTAAAAAAAATGTTTTGTTCATTATACTTGGTCCTTGATCTTTAATAAAAACTTCATGCTTTACAGGTTTGCTAAAAAATACATTGAGTGGAAGCTGAAAAATATTTTTTCTGCATAGGTGATACATAAGTTGATATTTTTAAAGTTTATTATGTGTGATTGAGACAAGGCCATCACAGATGCTTACTCGTCAGCTGTATTTTTTTGCATTGAACCAAATGACCAAACTTGTTTTTACATTTGACAGTAAAAAAAGAAAGTAGAACATAAAGAATCATGTTGTATTTATCCAAATTCTCTATACTATATTGATGAAAAGTATTTCTTTAGCTTAGAGAAGATAATATTTAAAGACTAGAAACAGAGAAAAATTCAAGCTATTATTTTATGTTACATGCATAACTCATATTATTTTTTTTAATACCTTAAGAGTAACTCTAAGAGAAGCTTCAACCACAGTGGTCCATGTGACTTACCCACAATTTTAATTTTCTACATAAAATACAAAATCTAGAACAATTTTTTATATAAAATAGCTTTTCAACCTTTTCTTCCTAATGTCCAAAGTAATTTAATTCATTTTGAAATGGCTTGACGACTGCAACATAAACTATTACATCCTAGTGTTCAGAAAGAATTTTTGCTAACTTCTCAGGCCTACCTCAGGTATCCAGATAATAAATTTCACAGCAGAGTAAGTACTACAGGACTCTCTGGCCATCTGTTGTTGCATTTAAGTAATTTAATTTTCAGGAAATGAAACATTTGGTCAAATACAGGAAAGAATAGTGTCCATTCACACATAACAGATTGATGACATATCCATGGAGTGAATATAAGTTGTTTCAAAATCTGGAAGGAAATACTATTTGATCAAGATAAAAATTTTCCTGATTCAAGTTGCCTAGGGAATTCTTATGTAATTGATGGAGACTCACAGCTAAAAGCAAAGGGTTTTACAAAAATAACAATATTTTATATCAAAAAACAAAGGTTTAACTGATTAACACCTTTACATTTACATTCTATTCTGTTACATCTGGATTCACATTAATATTTCATTTGTATATATATTGTTTAATTTTAATAGTTGCTTTATTATAAATATGAAATTGAAAATTCATTCCATATAGAGCTATAATAAATGAAAAATGTTATATTTCCCCTTCTTTCTTCTTCCCTCCGGATTATTATACACAAACATATGAAGTAGGAAAGAGGAAAAATAGAATCAACTTTTCAACGAGTTATTTAGAAGTAATACAGCCTTAATATGGGGACTTCTGACTATTTTTCTATCAAAATGACTAAATAACTTAGTTCCTATTGAGACAGAAAGAAATAAACTTAAAAGTGATGAGTCCAAGATCTAAATTCTAAATGGCATGCAGAGCAGGAGGAAGAATATTCACAGTGGTGTGAGTGGGCATATGAGGTCCCTTTCTCGGCACTGTGGCAATAGCTTTGTTGGTTCTCATTTCTGCCAGTTTGCCAGGGTTGAGAGAAGAACACAATATCTTACCCATTTTCTAACCACAGTCTCTTACAATTTATGCTTCTCTTAATGACCCAAGAAATCACAATCACCTCATATCTCATGAATGAGAAACAGCAATTCTCTGATAGGTGCTAAAAAAAAGTCATTATGTAAAGAACAGATGACTATAAAAAAACTCAAAGAATAGCTATATCAAGAGAACGAGTAATAATAAATGTTGGAGAGGATGCAGAGAAAAAGGAACCCTCAGACACTGCTGGTGGGACTGCAAATTGGTACAGCCACTATGGAAAGCAGTATGGAGGTTCCTCAAAAAACTAAGAATTGATCTACCATATGATCCAGCAATATCTCTACTGGGTATTTACCCCAAAGACTTGAAGATCCATATCCAAAAAGATATTTGCACACTGATATTCATAGCAGCATTATTCACAGTGGCCAGGACATGGAAGCAACTGAAGAGTCCTACAACAGATGATTGGCTAAAGAAGCTGTGGTACATATATATAATGGAATATTACTCAGCTATAAGAAGAGATGAAATACTGCCATTTGCGACAACCTGGATGGCTTTTGAGATAATCATGCTAAGCGAAATAAGCCAGACAGAAAAAGCTGAAAGTCACATGACATCACTTATATGTGGGATATAAACCTAAAAGCAACAAATGAGCAGGACAAACAATCAGAGACTCATGGACATGGACTATAGACTAGTGGTTATCAGGGGGTAGTGGGTGGAGGGAGGGGGGATATAGATGGGGTAAAGGAGTCAAATATGTGGTAACAGAAAGAAATCTAACTATGAGAGGTGAACACACAGTGTAAATATATATATGCCTACTGTTAAAGTGTACAGCTGAAACTTCATTAGATTTTGTTAACCAATGTCACCATAAAATAATTAATTAATTTAAAAAAAAGCAAAATAGAAAAAGTATAAGTGGATAGTTACAAAATAGACATGGAGATATAAAGTTCAGCATAAAGAAAATAGTTAACAGTGTTACAAAGGTGTCCTGGTCATTTCCAGGTACTGTTCCCTCAAAATATAGGAGTTTTGGCTACTGCTTTTTAATAAATATTTCAGCATATTTGATAGGAATAAACATAACTTTCCTGCTATCTAGGTGACTTGTATTTATTTTATACCTAGCTCTTAATAAAGAGATATTCCTTAGCTTCCACGCATTCTCAAAGCCCACAAGTGAACAGTCATCAGCCAGAGACAGGCAAAGCAGCAGTAGCTAAAGGCCTTGGTCAAGATATTTATTTTATTTTATTTTTATATAACTTTAATAGAATGTTTCTAATGTGCTAAACACTATTTCAAGTGGTTATGTAGAAGAATTCATTGAGCTGTCATAAAAATTTTATAAGCTTTGATATTATTATTATTATACTCATTTTATAGATAAACTGAAGCAGAGGTGTTAAGTTGCTTGCCCAAGGTCATATAGTTAGTAAGCTACAGGACTAGAATTCTAAGTAATAGTGGTGCAGCTGCTTTCTCTTAACCAATTAATAATATTATTTCTCTTCTGAAATTGTAATAACGTACCACAGAAGCCTGGACTCTCTCAGGATATTCCTTTTAAATTGCCCCTTTCCCTCTATGCCAATTCTCCCTTACATGACTTGTGACAATCTAATTTCCTATGGTTTCATTACTGTCCTCAGGATGAGAAATAAAATACTAAAAATGGGCTATTCAGATGATAATGATCACTGTAAGTCTACCCCCTTACTTAGAAAAGAGCTTGCAACTAACTCCCTTCTTTTTTCTATATTTTTGATTTACCCCAGGACAGATATGACAACAAGGAAAGCCTGGGGGCCTGGAGCATAATTTCAGGAGCGCAGTCTCTGGAGACAGACTGCCTAAGTTTGAATGCCAGCTCTGCCACTTTCCAACTTCTGACTTCCATTTTTTGATATGTAAAATGGCATTAATAATAACATATCTAATCTTGCAACATAACTAGGACTTCATTACTTAATATATACAAAATACTTGGAATCATGCCTAGAACACAGGTCAGTTATTGTTATTGTTGGGCAGATTTTCTGCAATTTTTAAAAGACCTGGGCCACATCTCCCTCTTTAGTTTGATAACTGAAAGTTTACTCTCAGTGACAGAAAAAATTTCCTTTTGCCTTTCACCTAATAGAGGCCACATCAGCAATGAACAGCCACAAACTTGCACCTTCTAGTTTGTCTTCCCCATCTTTCCCTTTGCTATGTTTTTAAACTTCAATGATGGCAAAGGTGCTTTTACTCTGATGCTGACCAGGTGAAGGCTGTGTTTAGCCCTCCCGACATAAAGTGAATGGAGATCATTTGGTTGTAGCATATGAATGTGTTTCCATTTCATGTTCAATGGGCAAAAAGTCCATTTAGATAGGCTCAGACTTCAGTAGTTACCTTTTAGGGGTAAGATTTTTTGGGGGAAATTTCATCTGTAAAATTTTAGAAATGCACACTGATATTAACCTGGAACAAAATAAAGCTAACATATACTATCAGAATAATAAATGCACACATTACTTCAACAACAAGCTAAATATAATGACCCATCCTCCTGTGAATAGGTATCACTGGCTGACATTTAGATCAATGGGGCCACAATCAAAAGTAATCCATCTGACTCTGGGAACTCAGACATGTTCAGATCATCCCTGGTAAGAACTGTTTGCTCATATCATCCCTCAGAACTGGAGTGTAATGTTACTTTTGTTGTGGCACTAATTAGTATAGACAGACCGTAGTTTAATATAATTCAAAATTTTGTGAGAGAAAATAAATTGAAGCATCTCCATTAACTGCTAATGATAATACATACATATTGTGCTTAGACAGACAGAAAGGGAGTCAGCTTTCAGGTGGTTAGCTTGTCATGCCCAATTTACCATTACTTGTTTTCATCTTAAATTAGCTATAAGTCTGTGTATTCTATTAAGTAATACTGGTCCACAAAATTAAAAAAAAAAAAAAGACCAAGTCTATATTTGCCAAACAAAAAAATCAACTGAAACCTGATATACAACTTTTATATTCATGTATATCCATTAACCTATCCACACACTGCTCAGTCATCCTGTACTTCATTAGTTATAAAAAAAAAAACACTTCAATTTAGCTTTAGATTCCATGGTTGCTGCCAACATAAATACAATGAGTCTTCTCCTTTCCCTACAAAAGGAGAAGAAGCTAAATGTATAGGTGGGGAAGGAGTTTGCACAAAACAACACTGAAAAAATGCTCTCATCATCTTTCATGTTGACATTACACCAGGTAAAAACAGAATAAAAACATCTGATATTTTCCACTTACCACACCAGGAATCCTTCATATTAAAGGTATGAATAGGAAATTTTGAAAATAAAATCTAGATGTCTTATAAGTCCACCATTTGGACTCATACACTAAGGTTTCATTGGCATCAATATTTGTACATGGCTGAAGCTGATACGGCAATTTGGGGGGGTGGTGAGTGAGTGATTTCTATCAGGAGAATTCAGGAAAGACCCTCACACAGCAAGGATCTTATACACATCTGAGTAACAACCTCCTGTCCTATAACAAGGGTATAGTATTTGAGAATGAGAAACAAAGGCTTCAAAGACAGAAAATTAATAACTGATCAACAGCTTTAGAAAAAAGATCAGTATTAGTAAACATCCCACCTAGAAAGTTTGACCCCCTTTGTTCCATGCCATTACTTGGTTCATGTTTAGGGGAAAAGCAAGAATTAAAAGTTTGGCTTGTTAAAGTAAGGAAATTGGAATTTGTAGATTTATATGTATTTATTGCATATAAAGTTGAAAAACTTCAAATATCTGGGTATTTTTTCTATTTGCTATCAAATGCAGAGCAATAGAGACACATCTGGAACACGTTTTTATTTCCTGTTAATTCACCTGGCTGGAAACATGAAAAACATAAATCCAATCTTGTCCTGGTGTTAGATTTAAAGTGTAATCTTTAACAAATTATATCACTGTAGCCCAGCTTCTATATTTAGATGTCAGCACTCCAGAAAGCATAACATTTACTATAATGTTAAATGATCTGTGTAGACACATAATCTTTCTGATGTCTCACATATCAGATAACAGGAACTGGAGTGAGTATATAGGTTCTACTAGACAGGAACGGAAAACTCAACATTATGTGCCAAAACATCAAATGGTGATAGGTTACATTTATGTAAGAGTTCTCTGGCAAAAATCCATTTATCATCAAAATTAATCAAGTTTTAATTATAGGCCTTCTCATAAACTTTAATAAATGAAAGACCCTGTTCACTTCCAAGATGTGGATGGCCTGGATATAGTACACAGTATTTTCTAAACTGTTTTAGTGAAGAAATCTTAAGCCTCACCCCCTTCCAAAAATGAACTCAAATTTCTTCCAAAATATGTTGGGAAACATTGATTTAAAAAACTTTTTATATCACTTAATTTAGTTCCCTCAAAGTATTCCCATGAAGTGAGCACACGAGTTCCAATCCATAATTAAGGAAACCAACGTTAAAAAATAAGTCAGACAGAAAAAGTTGAAAACCATACAATTTCACTCATATGTGAAATATAAAACTGAAAGCAATAAATAAGCATGACAAGTAAACCAGAGACACGAGGACATGGACAGTGAACTAATGGTTACCAGAGAGGTGCTGGAGTTAGATAGGAGTAAAAAGGATTAAATATTTGGTGATGGAAGGAAATCTAACTTTGGGTGGTGAACACACAATGCAATATATATGAGACATATTGTTGGATTGTACACTTGAAACTTATTTGATTTTATTAATCTACGTCATCCTAATTTGAATGATAACAATAAAAGATTTATCCCCAAATGGAAAAGTTTTGACTTGGAACCTGGCTTTTGACACTGTTTTCACCATGACTAACTTCCTAACAAACAAGATATCTATTTGAAAAAATTTCTAAGTTCATTTTCTTATAATAAATCTTTGGTTTATTGTTTTATTTTTCCCTGTACTTTAGACATACATACACATAATCTGTGGGCTTTTTATTTTTTCTTTTTGGAACATGTAGATTACCAGAGAGCTGCAAAACATGTCTTGTCTAAAGAAATAATTTCATGTAAATTCTTCATGCAATAAGATACATAGAAAGAAATATTTGAAGAAATATAATAAACATGTTAGATGAAACAATGGAATTATAAACTAACCTCTCACTACACACTAAAAGAGAAAGTACTCAAATTGTGCATATTTTTCTCTAGAGAAAGTAAAACTGACTTCTTCATAATTAAAAAAAAATCAACACGTTGCAAAAATTTTTATTTTCCCACCCACACTTAGCAACATTATTCTCTGGTTTTCCATCATAATTATCTCTTCTCCACCTACTCTTGATCATCTTTTTAGACTAAGAGAACAAAGCCATGTATTTAAAGATATATATTTAATCTTGTTCT
Organism: Eidolon dupreanum; assembly: GCA_028627145.1. Lineage (NCBI taxonomy): Eukaryota > Metazoa > Chordata > Mammalia > Chiroptera > Pteropodidae > Eidolon > Eidolon dupreanum. The sequence goes on from CM053509.1 coordinate 68,044,020, forward strand.
GTGAAGACAAATTATCATGTTTTTTAGACAAAAAGTAAGGAAGAAAGGAAATACTTTAGTATTTTATTGACATACTGCAATTCTGCATCCCCCTAGTTCCTTCAGTTATGGCTACATAATTTGTTCAACAAATATTTACTAAATTCCCACCAGGGGCCAGGCATATGTTAAGGCACATTCAGCCCTACCCCAGGCTTGGAGTCAAATACATGCTCTTTGTTACAATTTGCAGATATATGAGAATTTATAGATAAGGAAACTGAGGCTCAGAGAGCTTAAAAGTAACTTATCCCAGCTCCTAAGAACTCTTAAATATAAGTCTGATATTTGAATCCAGGCTTTAACTCTAAAATCTATGCTATTTAAACACTATGTTATACACTGCCTTAATTCTTTCCTTGTACTCGTCCATTGAAAACTCTAGTATTGCCTATCCAAATTAGTATATTTCAGGGTCCATGCTACTTAAGCTTCCTCACCATGATCTCATAACCTCTTTGGGCTTGTTGTCTAGATTTCTGAATGCTGCCTGTTGTCAATCTTGTCACCACGGTATCCTACCCCTATACCTGTTACAACATTTACCTTGACAATGTGCCTTGACAGTTTGGATTCCTTCTCTTTCTGACTGGTAGGATTTCTTCCCTACAGCATCTATTTTTAAGACCATGGACCACCACAGTGTTGTTCTGTGTTACTAAATACTCTCCTGATCTTGAGGTCCCACTGCCATTAAAGGTAAAACTCTGACATATTTGGATTTCCTTTGCACTTAATACACAACATTTACCCCAAGGTACAGCTTTTGAGATTGCCTGTAACATCAGGAACAATGAGTGGCTATTCTACAAACTTTTTCCACTCATCAAATACCATAAGTTTTTAATTAGAGCCTAAAATTTAATGATTTATTGATGCAAAAGTGTTAAAAGTCCTGGGAAGGAATTTAAGGAAATACTGTATGTGATTTAAGATAATTTTGTCAAATGTTAATCAATTATCGGCAATGTCTTTACTATACTGTTCTAAGTCTTGTGGAAATTGTAAAAATAAGGCATTGCTGAGACCTTCAAATTGCTTATAATGCAATTATTATATAAGAAGTGTTTGATAAGTAATAAAATACTGCTTTATACTAAGACTTGGAATCATAAATAAAAAGGAGGCATGGAAAGTAGCACAAGGCAGTCAGAGGGGACTCCTGGATCTTGAAGATCAATCAAACATTGATGAGTCAAGTAAAACAATACTGGAATCCAGTTTAAGATCGAAAGCTGAGCAATGGCCAGAGATCATGGACTTGAACAATGACTTGAAGGGAAATGACTCAGTTGAATAGGAGAGACTGAGTCCAGTCAGAATAACAACAGTGCTGAAAGCCAGGACAAGTAGATAGGTTTAATAAAATAGAAAAAGAAAACTATTAAACTAGAGAAAAGATGGAAGCCTACTAAAGATTCATCAGGTTGTGATCTTCAGGGTGGATCAGGAAAAAGGGATGGCCAGGCAGGTGATTATGGAGTGGGAAGAGGGAGAGAACCCAGCTATCAGGAATATCACTAGTTTTAGTAATTGAGGCATGAATTTAAAAGTCTTCTCTAGACTAAGAGCAGTAGAAAGGTTAGGGCTGAAGCCAAGAGGACTTTGTAGAAAAAAAGAAGAGGAATGGGGCATTCTGACTATCACTACTATCTGAAAATAGTCCTTAACAAAGATTTTTTGCCTTTAAACATTCTTCTCTATGTCATCCCTAAATATTGATCTGACCATGACAGTTTTTTTTTTTTCAAAACCTTTCAATAATCCACAATCACCCAAATACAATAAAATCCAATTGACTTGGCACACTATCTAAATGAAGTTCTCTATGAACCCACATGAAACTCATTTTCTGGTCTTATTGCATACTCTCTTTCACCACAGCTATCTCCAAACTAATGTAGGTTCTTGGGAAGCAAAAAAAGTTTTAAGAGATATGTAAGCAGAGAGGTAGTTTCAAGAAAATCTGTTTTGTTTACATCTGTATTTCTACTGCCTAGTACACAGAGGGCACTCGATAATTATACTTTGAATGAATGAATGAATGAATGAGTGATAACAGTCCAAAAATACTCTTATAATACAGATCCTCTTGAGAATATCCTCGTGGCCTGAAAATTCTCCATTCCCAAGTTTCCTTTCACTTGATTTCTCTCCCACTTTCCAAAAGAAAGGCATGCTTCTCACATATTCCAAATATTACAAGGGTACCTCCCCATGGGAAGGAAAATCCTACTGGAGGAAAATAAATTTTAAAATACTGTGTTGGTATAAAGCAAATGATCCTAATAACTTGGAAATCAATCCTTTTACACTTAGTTCCAATTCATGTTTTCAACAAAATTAGAGAATAATTTAATGAATAATTTATTAATAAAGGAATAAAATGAATTTCTGAGAATAAATCACTTTTTTTTGGCTTACTACTTGGCTCTCACATTAAAAAAAAAGAAATAAAATTGTTGCTAAACTTGGTCTAATTCAAACAATAAGTAATATTCACCCACCAATTTATGAACTGAATTAAAATATCAATTTCATTAAATAACATTTTTAGTAACATTTTATTTTTTATATTTAATAAGCATAGTTCAAAATTTTAAAAATATTTATCTTGCTTGATAAAGCTTTTGCTATTAATAATAATTGTAATGATAACAATCTAAGAGAATGCTTTAAACATTTAAAATATAATTAAAAAATTAAAAATACTTTTATTGCAAATATTTATAAATGGGACCAATAAAAGACTTTCAAGTATAAGAACACATTACATTGGAATATAATTTTGTGGGAAGTATGACATGTTAAAGAAAACAAGGAAGTTGTAAAATATACTATTGTTAAAGAATGGCCTATTCATGTAGTTTTAAAAATGACTGACAATGAATATCGAGTGTCTGTGATATTGAGGTTCTAATACATACATTTTAAAGAGTGATACAACAGCTTTATTTTCAAATACCACATTTTCAATATACTACAAAATTAACTCTAAACATTTGACAAATTTGTTCTGTAACTTAAAAATACACAAGTAGATACAACATTTTTAAAAACTGTTTTTGAGGACACATGACAAAAAAAATGTTTGAAGATCACTGTTCTAAAATGATCTTAAGTTTTCTACCTATTTTTCATAGAATATTTATTTTCCTGAGGTCACCCCTCAGCCTAATGGGCCTTTCCACCATTTCTCTGGTTATCAAACTCGGGATTTCCCCAATACTATATTTCTCTTTGAAGATCTCTGTGATTCTAACACTCTGCCCTCAATCAAAATTCATGACTTCTTTCACTATGCTTCCACAGCTATCCTGACTTATAACTACTTGTACCTGACTGCTCAAATAGATGGTAAACATCTTAAAGGGTTTCATTCTTTTTTATATGGCCCAGAGGCCCAGTAAATTGCTTCATATAACGGAAGGAAGTGCTTCACAGGTTCTGTTAAATGCTTAATGTTTTCATTAAGTGAAAGAAAAAAGTTCTTGCCTAAGAAGATGGAAGAATGATAGTGAAATGGACAAACTGAGGGAGAGAGTACCTTGTAGGGAAAGACAGTAGGATTAAAAGTTTGGTTTTAGGCTGGTTGGTTTGAGGTGAGAGTGGCACAGGGAAGTGGAGATGTTCTAAGGTGAGAAATATGAGCCATAAGTGCCTGTGAAATATCAGAGCTCAAGAGGTATATTAAGGAATGAATGACCTGCGAAGAGATGACAGATGACTCTTAAAGTAGATGACCACACTCTGGGAATGAGTTCCAAATTAGCACAAAGCATTTAGGTGAAGTTCAAGAAGACAGCTGAAGGAGTCAGCAGGGAAAGAGAAATAGGATCTGCTAAGTGCAGGGGTGAAGCAAGGAGAGAGATTTAAAAAGGAACAAAGGACCAACGTTATTGAAGGACTGAGATTAGTCAGGTGAGATAGAGATTTAAAAAAGAGTCGACATATGATAGTTGGGTAGAGGTAGAGAGTAAGAACATGACGAAAAGAGCCTTGTATCTTTCCTAAGAAAGATGTGGCAACCAAAGACAAGAAGGGAATTTATGATCAAGAATCAAAAAGCAGAGTAGAGCATAAATCTGAAGTGCAGCGGTACAAAAGGGAGAAATGGACCGCTGCTGTGAGCAGGAGCCTAGACAAATTGAGACCACTTTTTGTTGTTGCTGTTGTTTTGAAATTGAGAGGTGTGAATGGGAAGAGGTGTGCCTCACAAAAAAAAAAAGAAACCAGAATGATGGGGAAAATTTTATGAGAGAAGTTCAAGGGGATACATTTAATTTATAGCATGTAAAAGTCTCATGTATTTTGGTTATATTCTGTATCCTATATTCAGTACTTTTATAGTTCCAAAATGCTTCCAAAACATTGTGTCATAAACAGAAGCTTTAGTATTATTCCTTATATAGACAAATAAAAGTTGATATTTAAGAAAAAGAGAAAAAATAATCAATTAGAATTTTATTCATAAGGATTATCCTAAAGCATGTATGCATTGTGATGTTAAAAAATAAAAATCGATTTTGACCAAAGAAACCTGTGTTGATAACTTAAATAAATTAAATATACCATTCTAATATTACTTACATTAGATTTTAAGTTTCTAAGTTTTCAGTGATATACTTGGAGCTCCTTATAAAGATCAGTTTTCTGTGATATCCCTAATAATCATAAACAACTATCTTGTTCTTATTTTATTGACATGAATAGGAAAAAACAATAATTTCAAATTTACCTCATGTTTTTAAATCAAGACACAACTTTAAATATAACAATATAAATAAGAATCCTTGGGAATTTTATAAAATAATTTAAATATCTACATTAATTAACATCATTCTAAAACATATAAATAATAATGAAGTGTTTACAGATAATGAAAGCAGAGCTATTCTAAATGATATAAATAGGGGATAACTATTCCATAAGATTCACACTTACTTTAATTTTTCAACTATTCAAAAAATCTAAAGAGCTTAGTTTTCTAATAATGAAATCAGACCTTGAAAAGCTTTCACCTAGGTTATATACAGAAGATGAAATGGAAAAAGAAAGGGTTGTACTTTTTCATACATTCCATAATTCTACATCTTTGAAGTCTTCTATAGGCTAAGGTGCTTTTTTACAGAAACAAACAAATCAAAATTTGGCCAGAAGGCTAACAGAACTGCATGAGGAAGATTTTCAAAAATCGGCCACTTCAACCCATAGGATCTCTTTCTGGAGAATCAGAAAGATCAAGAGGACTGGGTAGAACTTTTCAGATTCTAGGTACAACCATAACTAGGACAGCAGCTTTCCTAAGCTAGACACCAAAAGGTAGAGGATACCAAATGCTTCTGGGTGTCACTTTTGTATCCAGAGAGACAGTAATCCATTCCTGAAGATTAGTAAAAGAAAGCCTTTCTAACCATTCAAGTGACTTCAATCATGGTACTTTTTCTGAACATGTTAATCAGTGATTTAGAATTCCAACCCCAAGCCCATATCGCCATTACCATGTTGCCTTTTCAGGTTCAAAAAGATGGGTTTTTTCTTTTGATAAGAAATACAAAATGAAACAATGAGGGCTTTCAATGAACAAACCACACACACAATCCTTCTTAACTAACAACCAACTAACCATTATTAGCAAATGCAAACTAGACTTTTGTTAACTGGTTGGACACTATGTAGGCCATCTTATAAGATAAGCTGGTATTTCTGCACAATTTTAATTCAACAAATATCCATTCAACAAATACTTGTTAAACACCTAATGTGTGCCAGCTGTTCAGGGATATTTAGTAAACAAAACAATGACCTCTGCCCTCCTGATGGGTATGGTCTAGTGGAGGGGCTGGGATTAGGGGTGAGGAGACAAATCCACAACAAATATAATAAATTAAATTCTATAATAGGCTAGAAGGTGGTAACTGCTATGGAAAAAAAAAAAAAACAAAAACCAAAACCATAGATTAGAGTAGGAGGAGTACAGGGGTAGGGATGTGGAGAATGTTTAAGTGGACCATAGTTTTAAATAGGCTGTCAGAGTGATGCTTACACAGTTGGCGATACTTAAGCAAAGACTTGGAGGAGGTGAGCTTGAACTTCAGTATCTCTGGGTACTGAATTATGGTCTTTCCTGAGCAGTTGATATATCTGACAACAGTAAAAAAGGGTCAAACATTTTTTTCATTGTTTCAGTTAGGGGACAAGATGAGTTCTCTATAGAGATAGTTCTCTATCTCTAAGCTCTTTAGATGTTTTTGAATAGTTGAAAAATTAAAGTAAGTATGAATCTTATGGCATAGTTATCTACTATTTATATCATTTAGAATAGCTCTGTTTTCATTTTCTGTAAACACTTCATTATTATTATATGTTTTATTAACCAATTCTGGCTTTAAAAAGAGACCATTATTAATGAGAGGAATTAAGTAACATACTCAATATCAAATAAATTTTCAAATAATTGGCAACTTTATGATAAAGTATGAACTCCTGAATCTGGTATCTGCATATAATTAAGCTAAACTCTAATAAGACTCATCGTATAGGTTGTAGAGGTTATGTAATTGAAATTTCAACATGTAAATATAGCAAACATCTAACTAAAGGAATAGCTGAGTGACACAAGTTAAAAACTCGTAACAACAAGGACCTGTGTTTCTTTGTCCTTACTATATCTACTGGATGCAGAATAGTGCTCAGCTTATGGTATGTACTTAATAAATGTAAGTCTGATGAATGAAGCAAAGAATGGTTAGGGACAGTGGGGGTGAGTAATAAATGATGAGGATTTTTGAGATTTCAAACCACAATATGAGAGCTGTTTGATCTCCTCATGTGCTCAAGGGACAGAATTTGACTTTCAATCTAATTAAACTCTTTTTAGAAAACCACGCTATAATGAAAATTGTGCTGAATATCTACTTATTGCATCTGAGTTGTTGATTCCATTTACTCTTTAAAAGAGGAGATGGGAGGCAGTTTATGCTCAGGAGTATTTTATTTTTCTACTTCACTACAGAGTCAGCAACTTATTTTGATAGGCTCACGAGAGCCAATTAACAGGCCTAGACACAGAACATTAGACTTTGAACATCTAGTTAAACATCTGTAATTGCAACAAAATGTAGAAGGGCAGCCATATTAACTATGTAACTCTGCTCAAGTCTTGTAAGGAAGAATAAATGTCTCTGTACATATGCCAACTCTGGAGGCTGGCATGCTGCAAAGGATTCTGCCTTCCAGACACCATGTGGGAGTAGAGACTGGGAGAACAGGACCAGGTTTGCGAATATTTCATTTACTAAGTTTTCAGATGTCATTTGTAGCTCACTGTTCCTGAGTTAAGGAAAAAAACCTTTTTTGGTAACTGATTAGCCAGCACTGAGCTATGAATCTATGAATTGGCATCTTCAGAGCTATGGTGATCTTCTTCCTCATGAAAATAGAGAACAATATGGTCTCTCTATGTTACATTAGTTATCAAAAGCACCAAAACACTATGTTTAGAAATTCTGAATCCCAAAAAAAGCCTGTTATTATTTTTAGTTGTCTGTACACATGAAATCCTTTAGGGCAAAATTCACATCTTCTTCAACTTTTTATTGTATGAAACTCATTAAATGGCAATTAAATGAAATAAATGAAGAAATGTAATCTTTTTCATTCTGTTAGCAATGTTCAAATGATAATTATTCAATAAAACTATGAATGAGAAATTATGATCAACATGCATGACAAGTAGAGAATCATGGCAATTATATAAAAATGGGCATCTATCAATAGTCTAAATGGTCTAGACTGGATAGCGAGGTTGACCACATTTAGCAAACAACGGATCAACTACCTTTTGGTCTGTAGGAAAAAATTTGAATGGTTACAGAAATTATATATACTTTTTTTTAACCAATTCTGGCTTTTAAAAGGGACTGTTATTAATGAAAGGAATTAAATAACATATTCAATATCAAATGAAAGGCTTACAGTGAGAGAAAAAGAGGACATTAATAATATCAAGATGATCTGATTCTCAGATATATGTTACTTATTTACCTGATATACTGACAGTTGTAGAATCAATTCATATAATTATCACAGCATAAAGGAGGAATATTTATGAAGACAAGGTCATTTATGATGTAAAACAAAATGGTCTTAACATGTCCACTATGAGCAAATGCTGAAACATTACCCATTTCATGAGTATTAATAATATAGTAAAACATAAAATTAAGTACATAAAAAAGAACAACTGCTGCCTAGACTTGGGAAAGATACTACCCAGGAAGTAGTTTGATGTTTAATCTGCCTTTTCAGTAATCTTAAAATGTTTCTAAATATCTATGCCATGGAAATTTAAATATCTTTCCTTTGTTTTGCAGAAGTTGAGGAGCTATTTTATAAAGTCCAAGTGAAAAATAATGAAGTACCTGCAGAATTGCAACCTCATTACGAAGCTGGCTTTCTTGTTTTGTTGGAAATCTTAACTTGTCAATGATTTTAATAGCTACATCTCTTCCTGTTTTACGATGTTTTCCTTTAAAATAAAAAAGGGGAAAAAGCATAATGTTATTTATTATCATGTCTATTAAAGAATACAAGAGTTTACAAGGACGCTTACAGGAATTATAAAAAAGTTTCACCAAATAATGGACATTTCTGATGTGAACTGACATATCCATAAAGATTTCATTTCTTAGCTCCATTATTCTAAATCATATATGTATTATAAAACTAGCCACAATTTAGAACACAAAAGAATTGAGACATTAAAGCTATAAGTATTAACAGACTTATACAGATGTTTTCTCATAAAAATGTTTTCGAACAGGATATTGAGTCATTTAATATAGGAAATATTCATACCACTGGCAAAGTGCTCTCCTTAAGTATCATTTTAAATTCCTGATAAACTAATGTGTGTTAAATGGGCCAGGTTTTGACTCTGTCACTTACTAGCTTTGTGATCTTAAGCAAATCACTTAAGCTTTCTGAGTTTTAGGTTCCTCATTGTCAATGGTAGAGTTGTGAGAATTAGATGAAATGAGATATGTAAAGTACAAACAGTGGCCAGATAACTATACACAGTTTAAAACTGTTAGTTATAATAATTATTGCCATCATTATCACGTGATAGGCCTTTTACATACATTATATCCCATTTAATTCTCACAACAAACATTTGAGGGTATCTATAGGGCACCTTCAAGCTCTAAAATTCTACACCTGTATATTGCAGAAGGTACAGAATATAATAGTGTTAATTGAATCTATAAATGAAAAGTGAAAATGAATCTAAAAATGAAAAGGAATCCAATTATTCAATATCTTTTGTCACACACAGACTTACTTGAAATTCCATTATTTTAACATTTGTTGCAAATCTAGTATTCCTTTCCTTTATATCTCACTCTTGCTATTCCTTCTGAAGTCTGAATAAGTTTTCAGACTGCTCCCTTTCACTATCAAATTGTCTCTTTTCAAGTTCTCTACTTTCTTAACATCATTTCTTACTCTCTGACCCAAGCAATCTCTATTCCATTTCAGCCATTTTTCTGTAAATACTCTCTTCAAGGTCATAGCTTCTTTTGTCTCTACTCCTCTGTCACTATAGTGCTTGATCTCTCTTTTGAGACTCTGTTTTCATACACTTCATTCCCTATATGTCTTGTCTTAGGTTTTCAATGTTCCTTGTAGAGGCCTCCTCCTAAGTTTGCTCCTGCAATGTTACAAATTATTTGGCACCTGCTGGTCTCTCTAACCTCACTTCTCACCTTTGTCTCACCCACACACTATGTGCAATTATATATATTTACCATGCTCTATATACCATAATTTTTTTTGCATGTGATTATTACAATATAGAGCAATAGTGAAATACTTGGTCTCCCCTATTTCATTGTTATGCATTAACAAAAAACACAATGGGTGCTGACTCACTGATAGGCTTTCTATCAAAAAAATTACTTAAGCATTTTATAAGAATCAAACTTACTTTGTAAAATGGAGTAGAACTTAATTAGTTTTTAACTAAAATGTACAATATTATACTATCATAAGTAATATTGTGTGAGACATTGCAATTATTTCAGAGTAACTCCATCTCACAAAAAGATAATATGTTACTGATTACATTAAGGAACCGAAAGTTTCGATGTCATTTTACAGGGAAGGTAAAATATTAACATTAAATCTTTCTTAAAGACTTGAAAAATATCATAGAACTGGCTAGAATCTAAAATGGCAGAGGTTAAAATAATTAATTCACCAAATAGCTTGACAATACAAAAAAAGGTAAAAATTTAGTATCTCATTTCAAAAATATTAAAAATGCAAACTTTAATGAAATATATACATTGTTAAAGATATTACTTTTGTCTAGTTACATGAATGAATTTCTATAGAGTTCTGATGAGATAAGCTAAAAGGAAATGAAACTTATTTATGAATCACAACTTCCTAGGTTCTCAATACCTTGTCTAAATAAACCAATATGTAGCCAGTATTGTGTGTAGAGTTGTCTGTATATATTTCAGCAAAATAAGTTTTTCAGGAGTAGAAAAGTATCTTTTTCAAAACATAAGTGTACCAATTTTCCAGATAGTGATATATATCACAAGAAAAATTTCTAAAAGATAAAACAAGTATATAAACATATATGTACTGGTCTTGACATTTATATTTTTCTTGGAGATACTACTTTTATTAATATAAGTAGCTAAAATTTTAAATTAATAAAGATACTTAGTGAACTAACCTACCTCCATAAACAATTCCAAATTGCCCAGAACCCAGTACTTCGTCAGGAAAAATCTGATACACTGTGCTGATGTCCTATAGGTGCGAGTCCAATGTAGAACAAACATGAAGTGAAACAAAACATTAGTCCTAATAAAGTATATAATTTTATTAAGTATGTCATAAAAAGTATTAAATATTATAGACATAAACAAATTGTAAATGCTAGATGACATCTACGGTATGACTGTAATAGTCAAAACACATTCTTCAATCAAAGTAACGAGAACTATTTTGCTCTTGAGCAGCAGAGGTTTTCTAAAGTTCCATCAAATATGTTTCATTAGAAGGAAATAAGATGTAAAACCATATAATGCAATTTACTGTCAATATTCAAAAAGGAACTTGCTTATTGAGATAGCTAGTGAGAAATTTGGGTTGAATAAATGTGGTCGCCAGTCATATGTCTGGGTGAGTCCTGATTCCAACCATTCCATTCTTTACAGCTAGAATGGAGAGGCTGCTTCTTTATTAATTGTCCACATTCAAATGAATCTAAACTGAAGGACATGGGGGCTGAATCACTGCGAGAGAGCTGAAGATACTAGACAAGGATGATAATCCATGATGAAATTCTCATTTGTGGGGTAATTAACCTCTTCCATTTTTACCACTTCTGGAGGTAACGAGTTCCAAATGTCTACTCTTTTCTTTTTGAAATAATAATTGCTAAATAAAGCATTATGTTTTAACCAAACACCAAATCCTACCCTCTGCATATCCTATACATTCCTATTCTTTTCCTTCGCCTGTCCCCTTTGAAAACAACCACAAGTTGTCTCCATCTTGTGATCCCTTCTTAGTGTCCATAGGGTGGTTCAAGGTAGTCTGGAGATAAGAAAGTGAATTAATACTACTCGAGCATTAAGAGTCCAAGCTATTCCATCTTTCTCTGAAAGCTCAATAGCCTGCCCAGAATTTTCAGTGAACAAGAGTGGACAAATAGAGTGGAACGACCCCGCACGTATCTAGAATTTCCTAAGAGGCTTATTATAGATAGGTTAACCTATATTTCTCAAAGTCTTCTCTGGCTAGCAAGAACAACAGGAACCTATAGATTTTTAGAAAGCTATCTTGTGATTAACAGCACAAAAATTCATCTAACCTTCACTATGAAATTTTCCTAATTCTCTTTAATTCATCTAGTTTTCAGTGTACTTTATGCCAATTTAGTAAAGGTTGCAAAGCTATCTTAGTGATGGATTTTCATGGAGTTTATTCTTTAAAAAATAAACTCAGATCAGTATAAGTAAGGCTGTAAACTCTTTGCATTTGGTCACAGATATAGCAAGTAAAATAAAACAAACGGTCTGAGTCACAAATGAGGGCAGAAAGGCCTTACTACTTTTGAGCTACTTGCCATAGTAACAAAGTATAACAAATAAAACAAACATATGACAGAGTGCAGATTATTTCATATGTCTGACCTGTAATGTTCAAAAACTAAGCTCAAAGGATGGAGTTATGTGGCCCAGGTGACTAGGATGTTAGTTTTCTGAGGGTTCCTTGATCAGTCAAGTGACTGTAAGAGCATTTGCAACTCCTTGTCATATGATAGCATTTCTTTGTAGCATGTAAGAAATGAGAATAAGGGCATGTTTAAGTTTCTAATGCTTCTCAAAAATTTATCTTATCTTATGTGGTATTGTGTAACATAAACCATTAAAATTCTAGTACCAAGATGAGTGAAAAATCAGGTGTTGCATTATGATTGCTTATGAGATGAATAACAGGTATTTAGCTCTTCACACTACACAACAGATTATAGAAAAATTACTAAAAGAATTAATACAATGTTTCTAAAATCTTATGGAATAAAAATACCCAACTAGACCCTCTTTTATTTTCTAGAACATACTGAAAAATTAAAATGTTAAATAAAAAAGTATTTTATAATGCCCTTATTTTCCAATAAAAACATCATATTAACAAGTTTTTTTATTTGGAGGTACATACTCACCACATTTTCTTGGATCTGGCAATTTGATACTGAAATACTCACAGAAATATCTCCTGGAAATACATGTTAAAAAATACACAAAAGAAGTAAGAGAGATAATAGCATAACAAGTAAACACATGCTTACTAATCAAGCTGCAGGAAAGTTTTTAAATCATAGCAATTAGATTTTTTCAGGAAAATGTCTATTAGAATACTTCTTTCCTTTTATGATTACAGATTTACTTGTTACTTGGCTTTGAAAAATAGTATTTTGTCAGTTCAAGGTCAGAAAGACTTGCATTCAAAAACTGGCTTGCCATTTCATAGCTCTGGTAAAAGCTGAGACAACTTAATCTGTCTAGGGCCTTATTTCCTCACCTGTCAAAGAGGCAAATCATTACTGTCCACCTGTTGGGATTGTTTTAGTATTAAAATAGAGACCTCAAGGAAAATGCTTAGCTCCAAAGTAGGCATATACATTCTATTAACATGTACATTAGTTGTAAAAGATCAATTTAAAAGTTATAATAGATCATCAGATCATTACATCAGTGTGATGTGAAAAACAGAGATTTCTCCCACAGGCTTCATTACTGATAGCCATTATGAAATGTAAAATTACATTTTTATATAGATAATCCTCTCGAATATTTTTAAAACTTCACCCTCAATATTTGATCCTGGTTCCATTTTCATAAAATCTCTATCAATCTACTAAGACAGTGACTTCTTCCTAGGATAAATCATCAAGAGTTTCTAAGTACTCTATATATCAAGTACACACACAGAATGCCATATTAGGTAGTTTTGAGGAAACATGGTAATCCAGATTTGCAAATAGCAAGAATGGCTGGCATTCTAGGTCCAGATCGAGCTACCTAGATTACTTCTTCTTTTATGACCAAAAGCACTAGTTTTCTGCTCTTGCCTATATATAGGAGTTACATGAATTTGTTCGAATTTTAAAATAAAAAAAGGATAATATAATGAATGTAATATCTTAGTAGGTGTAGCAGCTTTCATTTAGAGACCCCATGCTATCCAATAAACTAAATCATCCCTCAGGAGGCTCTCTTCACCTGTTCTACAGACAGAAAAGCAGCAGACTCACTGTGAGAGTTGGTTCCTGAACCTACGGATGAGCCCTTGGGAATGACAGGCATAAGGGCATGCTGAATCGCCATCTCCCACATCCTGGCCACATCCGCACCAATGCCACTGGTGAGAACACTGCCATTTGGTGGTGGGCTAGAAGGATTGACCACGTTTTCTCCCACGTAATACACTACATTTGCTGTAGTGATCTCAAAGCAGTGAGGATTGGCCCCATTAGCAATTAAAGCTGAAGGCTTTGCTGGTTCCAGAGATAAAATTTCTGATAAAGGAATTTCCTGTGGAAGAAAGAGTTTGCTAAATGTTGTTTATCAAAAGTATATAAAGTTTCAAATAAAATTCATGTCAGGGACATGTGAGAAATGACATTACAAATGTCATCATTTATATAAAATGGTTTTATAAAACACAGAATATTACTAAGCAAAATTAAAAAATATCTTAACTAGTGGAAACCTTATCATCTCATTTTCCCAGAAAAATTCAAGTGACTTGTTCATTATGTTCATGTGGCAAGAAAAAATATTAATAAGAACAATGATTTTGAACCTGCATCAAAATCTAAGACAGAATATAAATGATAATTTTTAAAACTGTGAGATAGAATCACAATACTTTTGAAATACATTTGGATATGCATGGCTGTTTTTAACTATTTGTTAAGGCACTGGAAATGAATCATATAATTTGATTCGATACATGTTAATAAAATAATATAGCCAAGTGAATAGTTTTAGTGAGAAAACCACCAAGACTGGTTTTAAAAGCAGTTGCTTTTAAGAAAATTTTAACATTAAAAATATTAGTCATCACATTTGTCTTCCGGGAGGTATGGAGCGATCTAAGAAATAATAACTTTTAAAACATATCTTTCACTTAAAAATTAATGAGGTTTCCGTTTCTCATTAGAACTATGTAAAGTGGCCATGGAAAATCACATCAGCTATGCCTGAACCTGCATTAATTTTGAAGGAGCAAGTTTATACTGTTTATACTATGAACTTCTTTTGGATTCATGTTTTATGGGGTGATACATTATGCCACATCTGTATTATTTCATGTAGACAGATAAAATGAGAATTGCTGTCAAATTTTCCTCTAGAGGAAAGTAAGTGGTCTTTAGGAATGCTGGCAATGCATGGCAAGACTGCAGATACAAACAAACAAACAAAAAACAAACAAAAAAAAAGGAGAAAGGAAAAGAGCTGAATATAGTGTGACCTTAAATCACACATCTCTGATAATACTCAATTAAGCTTTCCTTTCCCCCCACCATCCCATGGGACCAGAAGCACTCCCCAGGGAAATCTGAAATTCACAGATGGCTATCATGGGGTTACAACCTGATTCACCAGAAATCTGTAAACTACAGAGAAGAAAAAATATCTCTTAGGGCAAACACAAGAGCAATCATGCCTGTAGGATGTACTTTACATTTCTGATACTCTACACCCCCACGTGACACCAAACAAGAACAGGGCCACCCTTACCTTGTAGTACCTGCTTCCTGTGTCATTTTGAAAGAGGGTAATACATTTGCTATCCAGTCTCCAATAGTGCCGTTTCCGCTGAAACAGAAGTCAGATTCAGGATCTTTTAAAAACTTTAAAAATACCCAGGATTGATAAAATCAAAACATTTCCCAGTGGAGACATAAAATTCGATGGTGAAAGTACGTGAAAGACTCATGCTCAATTTCAGACTCTAGAGAGTGACTGTTGAGCAGATGTTGTGTGATAAGTTTCCACGTTTACATCAGAGTTATAGTAACGAAGGAGATGATGTATTATTAGTACTTAGCACAGGGTCTGGCGTTTAGTACATAATAAATAGAAAATACTCTTTTAAATTTATTTGACTGCTTAAATAGATAAAGATGGATTTGTAGTCTGCAATAAAATAAAAAAGGCTTAATAAGAGACATATAATGTTTATACATTCTCATTATTTTAGAACATAAGGAATGCCATGTTGATCCAGCCAGTTATTCTGGCTTCCAAAATAGATGGAAGAATTCTGAATGTTATAACAGAACTCAAGAATATTTTGTTGGGTGGTAGGATTGACTCTCTGACATCAATTTAACAAAGCCAAGGGAATGCATCAAATAACTTTCTCTTTTCTTAAGCTCACTACCAATCAGAACTACTATGATTTGGTGATCAGGTCCTTGTTCACTCTAGGTACATCCTCTATTCTAGGGTGTGTGTGTGTGTGTGTGTGTGTGTGTGTGTGTGTGTGTGCGCGCGCGTGCGCGCGCAGCCATTATTCTTGGTCTCTTCCACAACCAATCTTAGACCAAATATATAAAATACACTTTAAATATTTTACGCCATGTCAAGGAAGAATTATGGTGTTCAATTGAGTCCTACAGTAAGTCATGTAAATCTCTCCAGCAGAGAAGGTTGAGATTATAGATAATTTGGTTATAGGTGTCTATTTATGCAATGTAATAATGGAGATACTCTGGATAGGAGGTGATATAAAAAACACTATCAGTAACCGAGAAAGAAGCCATCATCAATCGTCACTAGTTTAACTTTGAAATATGGATCAAATTTTTTCTCTCTTACCCCCTTGCACAGCCTCATTTACTTTCAGGAAAATCTAGAGTAGTGACCAACTCAGACTATGTTAAAAAATTAAAATATGTTGTCTTTTATCTAACAGAGCCTAGGATTACTATATATAATAATCATCATTATTTTTCACTCCATTAAATGCAGTATTGTTTAAAAAAATCTTCTGAATTAGAGGAGCATTTTGAAAGCTCTAAACTGACAAATAGACATTCCAGTTGTGCGGAGATCATCTCAAGTCATAGAGGTTAATGGTTTTGCTTCCCTGAGATTACTGCCAATACTTTTTTCTAACTCAGCTGCTTCCTCAACTACCTTTGACATCCAGAGACTGTGCATATCCTCCAGCTGATCCCATACCCTGCCTGCACTGAGGTTTTCTCCAGGTAACCCAGACACCCACAGTTTTCCCAGGACATTAGCAACTCCTCTAATGAAAGCTAGCGACACGAGAGAATGTTACCTGCTGTGGATCTTACCAGTGTGTCCTTGCTGGTGTAGTGGACCATCCACCCTTCTTTCATCACCGTGCTGCTTTTCCTCTTTGTGTGTTTCACAGATTGCACTACTCTCATGAGTGGAATATTGTTGCTTGTTGACGGACTTGGAAAGTCAAAATATTTTAGGGAAAAAATGTTTTTAGATATAGATCTTTTCCTGCATAAAACCTTATTTCAGTTATTTCAAAGTGAAAGTAAAAAAAAACTGCATTCCATTTTTAGTGAAATGTATCGTCAGAGTACCATAGTTCAGGACCTGGATTACTCTGAAGAGTGACAGGCACTTTATATGTACACTTTAAAAATTGCGAGGTAGGATGATGAGCACTCAAATCTTTAGGTTAAACTGTATGGTATTCAGTTTTCAGGTAAACATCAGGCCGATTACTGTTAATGTACTAAGGCCACAGCATTTAGAATCACATATGAAAGCTTATTTGCTTACTTAGTACATAATACAGGCTAAATATTAATCATTTATCAATAACATCACTTCATAGGAGTTTGAGTCTCTCTCTGGATAATTTCATAAAAATTAAAATCTGCTGTTTAAACTCTCTTTTAAATATTAAATATTAAACTATTGCTCATAAAATTATGCAAATCCTTCATCTCTTTCTCCTTCCTTTCCTTTCATGTCTCTATCTCTTCTTCCCTCCCACCCCAACACGCATATATGCAAGTACACTCCCAGCAGCCCCCATCCTTTGATATTAAAGGAATGTATGCCTTCCAAAGACAGTTGGGTCATAAGACTAATATTTCCAGGATTTTAGAAATATGCCTTTTCCATTAAATGGAAGAAATCTAATTATTTTATTGTTCTACTCTAATGTACAATTTCAACTTTCAATGATTACAGCATTTGTAAAATGGAGAGAAAAATTTAAATGTACTTTATAATGTAAATCAGAGGTTGGGAAACGTTTTTTGTAAAGGACGAAATGATAAACATTTTAGGCTCTGCAGAATACTTAACTCTGCCAATTGTCAAATGTGGCCGTATGTAAGAGTGGGCATGACTATGTTCCAATAAACTTTCATCACAAAACAAGCAGCAGCCTGATTTGGCCTTAGTGTGCAGACCCCTCATGTAAAAAATGGGGACATTTAGTAATTAAAAAGTATAAATAACTTGACTGCAAATGTAAAATTTCACATACTTCTGAAATAAATTCAAGAACAGCAAGGTGAAGTCACATGTGATATCTGCAATGGGGCCAGCTATAAAATAGATGGCGTCTGCTGAGGTTGGCTACACAATGAGCTTTGAATAAACAGTGATTTCATAGTAAACTTGTGGATGGCAAATATTAGTATCCTTCATATGTGAAAGAAAACGGCTCAAAGAATGAGACACTGCTAGGAAGGATGCAAACTACACTCTTCCAAGGGAATCTAGACCTCCCAACTCCAAGGCTCTCCTCTGCAGTATAGGGCTCATTCAAAAACAAACTGAGCACACGCTTACAATTCCTTTTCAGTATATCAAAATATCAAAGAGCTTTAAAAAATAAATGCCACATGGAATTTCACGGTTGGACTGAGGCTGGGGGTGTGGCCCTCACCTGATGGTTCTGTTGGCGTCCTCATGGTCCGGGTCTGGATCCTGCATTTCCCCACTGTCGTTCTGGCACTCTGCCATCACCATCTCAGCATCTTGGACCATCACCTCTTCCATGTCATCCATGAGCCCACTGTTCCTTTCACTGTCATTGTCATCGCTCCCTTCTTCCATGACCACATCAGACTCTGCCCCAGGGCTAAGCAAATCTAAAAAAAATTGTTTTGCACTCGTGAAGATAAGCCTGAAAACCTAGACCCAGGGCTTCAGAGAAAGTTAGGCAATCCTAAAACAAGTCAATTGGAAGTCCTAAAGAACAGTTATTTGGGGAATTTCTTTTCTTTCATTTCCTTTTAATTTTAGTTCATAAGTATCTAAATTTATGAGAGGATGAACATGTAATGTTACAAATAGATGCTTGTTTTTCATGCCCTTAAGCCTAAAACCACAAGAAGTCATGGAGAGCCTTGGTAGGAAGCCAAGGGTGAGATAGAAGCAAAGTGCTAGGAAGCAAAGTGATACCGGACACAAGTGAAGAGGAAACTGATCATATTCAGTATCACAACCTTGGTGGGGAAAAGATACATGGGAGGATGAAGGAAACTTTCACACGCAATATTACTCAGGATCATTGATTCTTGTTATCCCAGTAACTTTTCAATCATGGATTCCAATATATTAAATTGGTTACATATAAAACATCTTTTAAATGCATAAGATATTTGATATTTGAAGCTATAGTGAATTCTGTCACTTTGCAGTTGATAGCAATACAACAAATTATAATTACTTACTGATACAGAGTACTTGTTTTAAAATTAGAAAATAAATTGATCAAATACCCTACCTAGCCTTCCAAGCTTCAAAAATTCACATTTTACCAGATTTTTCTGTTTGGAAAAATGTACTTTCAGAGTAATCAACAATATCAAAAACTGCACTGCTTCCCCGTAGCTCCAGTTATCAAGAACACACTGACATTTTCTGGGCCTGAATAAAGTCAATACGACATGCCACAGAAAGTGGAAAGATTGCCAAGGTTTCCATTTTGGCAGCTAATTTATGCAGAATTTTCCAAGGCAAAAACTAGTACGGGAATATTTTCCTGGAGAGATTTCCCTTCTTCTTCTTTTTTCAAGGTATATATTTCTTCTAGAAAAAAAAGGTCTAAAACAAAGATAATCACTTGTTCTTCAGCCTTTTAGCAACAAAATCACTTAATTTATTTCTCTGGTCTCTTATCACCATTTTTCTTTCCAGAGGAATCAGAAATCTAATATCAGAATGAAAGTATACAGCAGTCCACTATCTGTGAAAAAAGTTAGCCTGGAATAGATATTAAGTCAAATATTTTGCTAAAAATCCATTAGGAATATTACTCGGGAAGGAAAAGTACGCTGTTCCTTTAAGACATGGCATTTTTCTTAGGAGTCCACCAAAATTAACATATGCACTTAGAGTTTTCCCAAAGGAATATTCCCAAATGTAGAAAATGATATGTATTTTTAATTGGCTGAATTAAAGTTCCTTTTATTATTATTATTAAAGATTGAAGTTAACACGCACATATATTTTGAAAGTAATTGGGTGGAAGAAGAAAGAGGGTGATTATTTCTTGATGGATCAGTCTCTGTGATTCTTCCTACCCTTGTCAGGAAAGAAAAATTAACTTCTGCCTCAATGCTAAGAATGAGAAGGTGGAGAAAAACAGACTGACAGTTATAACTAGTAGGTATTTCAGTATTTTCTACATTTCTTTTTTTTATTAAAAATTGTTGGGGTGACATCGATTAATAAAATCAAATAAGTTTCAAATGTATCATTCAACAGTGAGTTGAATATATATTGCATGGTGTGTTCACCACCCAGAGTCAGGTTTCCTTCTGTCACCAAATATTTATTTTCTACATCCCTGAACAAACTAGGATAGGCGTATCAAAGAAGAGAACTGGGGGAGATTCTGGAATCCAAGTTTTCACTACTAGTTCACTTTGTAAAAATTAAGAGTCTCTTTGTTTTTTAATCAAAACTCAATGAGCCGAAATTGATGCTTTTCTACAGTAAAGTAGAACAAACTGAGGCCATATTTTACTTTGAGCTGAGTCACAAGTATCTGAATAAAAAAAAAAAAAAGGTAAAAAATCCCAACCAACACACTCTGCAACAGAAAAGCAGCACAGACGTGACTGAAGATCTTTTACCTACCTCCATTAATGGTCACTTCGCCGAGGCAGTTGTTTGGTACCTTTGGTGCACAACGTTTGTGACAGTTGAATCTGCAGTCTAATTGCAGTGATTTTAAAAGAAAACAAACAAACAGGAATTCGTCAGCAAGAAAATTGTGAAAGAAACAAAAAATTATTTCAAATGGATTAATTTAAGGAACAAAGTTTGATTGGCGACAAATATTTGGCGGCAAGACCACCCTTACCTTTGCACTGTAGGCCCTGCCTGAAAAGTCCCTTAAGAAGTTTCTTGCAGTACTGGCATACGGTGGGCCGCGTGTAGGAGTGGATAACGAACGTGTGCGGCACTTTAACCTTTGACATCAAAATCTTGTCGAGCTGAATTGGTCGTCCAATGTATGACTGAGAATTTGACCTCTTCTCTCGACCAATAAATGACTCTGATGGCGACTTCTGCTATATTTTGAAAAACAGTAAAGAATGATAAAATGTAAGAGTCTGCTTGATTAGTATATTTATGTATTTTTAATTCACATTTTTTTACTATTGTAATTATTGGTTTGATCCTTAAGAATATGAGAGATATAAACAGAAAACTATGTTCTATTCATTAATGTAATTTATTGCCCTCTTTCTCCTTGAGTTACCTTGTTTATACAGCCTGACATGAAGAGAAGTGGAGATCAGAATATTTGAACCTGATTTCTAGGACTTCTAAGTAATTTCTGGCTTTTTAAAATTTTACTTCAGTACAGAAATATAGAGCTGAAAACAAAGAAAAATAGTTCTTAATCCCACTGCACATATCGTTTCACAGACTTTTTGTAAAGTATTACATGCACATATGTAGAAAATGCTAGTGGTTCAGGAAGACAAAAAGTGAAATGTTTTAAGTCCCTCCATCTGCCCTACGTAAAATGCCTAATTTCTTTGGATTCCCTAAAAAAAAAACCAACCAACCAACCAAACAAACAAAAAAAAAGTGATTTTAAATGATTCCTCAACCATATGAAAATAAAGTGTTAAACTTATACTATCATTTTATATTTGATGTTTTAATTGATCATTTTAAAATTGGTGTTTTGGTTATAATTATATCTCTCTGTGTTCTTGTTTCTATTTTGGAATTAATCAGCCCAAGGCAGGACTTTTTTTTTTTTTTAAATTAAATGAATTAAAATTAACTGTGTTTTCAGAGTTTGGGGAAAATTTCATGGTATCTGTTGACATCACAGAAGTGTACTTGGGAATTATAAGAATAAGTAAACTTTGAAATCATCAAATAAAAGATAAATTAAATTACTTTTTAATAGTTATTATAATTATACATGTCATTTATTAACCACTTATTTGAATTAATCATTGTTATATGCCTTACAAGATAGGCCTTGTTATCTAAAGTTAAGGCATCTAAATTCACAAAGTTTCAATACATTCTTTTGGGTCAAATGCTGGTAAATAGTGGAGCCAAAACATGACCTTACCTTTTTTTGACTCCAGA
This sequence comes from Eidolon dupreanum, assembly GCA_028627145.1. NCBI lineage: Eukaryota > Metazoa > Chordata > Mammalia > Chiroptera > Pteropodidae > Eidolon > Eidolon dupreanum. The sequence continues at coordinate 68,066,234 of CM053509.1, forward strand.
GCCCTTATAGTATCACCTTAGTTAATTTCTAATTTGGAATGATTACTGACAAGATGAGAAAAAATCATATTTACATACAATTTCCATCTATTTCAATACCTATTTGCACCAAAAGGTTAAATACCACATTACCAAATGGGGAAATTTTGATTTGCAGATTCACTAGCTGCAGTAAAAAAATTTCGAGATGAGGTTTTACTTAGGGTTATTATGTCTATGGTTACAGTTACAATTAGAATTCCATAAAAGAAAACTATAAAATGTAATTGCTCTGGAAAAGTTCGACTCTTGCAGAAATGTCTAGGGAGCTTATAAAGATGAGCTAAAGGTTTGCCAAACCAGAATCATGAACATATTGAATAAATATCTTCAATGGGATTGAAAAACAATTAAGTCCACAGGGTTAGGTTCCTCTTTTATGTGTCTTTCTTGAGTAACTGTAGCCAATGGGCCAGTTTTAAGCACAGACTAAAATAAAAAGCGATATTTTTCCATAGTTGGAAAGTTTTAACACTCAGAGTAAAAGCTGACCTGATGTCACACTTTCTTAGCAAACTCAAAATGTTCTCAGATTTGAAAAATCTTATGAGGAGTTTACCAATAACTCTTCCTTTATTTTCCTTATTTTAAGATACCTAATTCTAGACTGTGTTAACAGCCAGTTTGATGTAGGACTGTTTACTATACCAGGGGGGCAAATTCACTTAGAAGAGCGAGAGGCAATCTGATAAACTGAATGTTTTCTTCTCTTCCAACGTGGTAACATTCACATAAATGCTGTCATGAACTATAAGAACCAGAATTATTCTCAAGAAGCCATTTCATTTATCACCTTCAAGACAGGATTATATCAAGAATTTTAAAACATTACATAAGTTTAGGAAAAGAATTGGTGTTATTTTGTGGCCCAGAGCCTGCTCTACATACATATTCCAGCAAAGATGAGATTCACATGGCCATATGTATCTTTGGCAGAGAATAACAATGAACAAACTACATATTTTATAGTGTCAGAAATTAAGACTTTAATAGCATTTAAGGTTTAAAAGCAATTTAAAATCGTAATGGCATTAATAAAGAGGGCCCTTCTGTCATTCATGGCATCCTAAAATTACAATCAGCTAGCAACATGACCAGAAATACTTATCATTACATTTTCTTATAGTTCCAAATATAATTAATCATTTTCAATGTTGCCTATATTTCTAAATAAAAATGTAAAGCTTTAAAATATTGAGAAAGGGCACATGCATGCTTACTTCACATATGGGAACAGATTTGCTGCTGGAAAGAGATCGAGTTGTTTAATTTTATTAGATAAACACTTTGGGAAAGGTAAAGTGAAGAAGCCTTTTGAAATTTTGTTGCAGAATTATATTCTATGTTTCTAGGAGTGGACATGTATACATTTGCATGTGCCTTTCCCTATCACAAAGCAAATCTAAGAAGCTAAGACATAAGGGAAGACTGTGTCACTATCTGATGAATTTGTAAGAGCTTATGAGATATTTATCCATTCTTCAAGCAAAATGTACAAGGCCTTCATTGATCTATAACAAATTATAAAACAGAAAAACAAAAGCTTATGAAATAAGGCCATTGTCCTATAATATATATCATTTACATAAATATTTAAGAACCACAATTTTTGTCATCCAGCCAGTCATCCTTTTAAAAAATATTTCAAATGATGTGAATATAAGCCAAACCGTTCTAAGGATTTTCAAAACCAATGATACATTTTTCATTAATATCGTTACTATTTTAAGGGAAAATACATGATTTCAATTGTTATATGATTTTTATTTGAAGGTATGCACACCACAAAGTCATAATTACCATAAGTTAATGTATGAAGTTACAGAGTAGGCAAAAATTTAGAAACTGGTAATTTTAAAAAAAAGATATTTAAGAAAAGCTTATTGATTGAAATTCAATTAGCTTGTACTTTAAGATAACTTCAACAAGAAACTGGACTTAGTAGTTCAAGGGTTATTGCTGACTTAAATAACTAAGCTTTTTAAAAAATATATACTGCATGATTATGCAAAGTAAAGAGATATAGTATTACTTTGTTTCTTCATTAGCTTACTTAATTTTTTTAACTTGTATATTTAATTATAATGTGTGCAGTTCTTTAGAATTTTAAATAAGATCTGTCTTTAAAGGTAACTCTGCTAATAAGAAAATTCTTCATTACTCTTCAACAGAGTGAAGGCTTTACTAAGATTATTAGGTTAACTAAATGGTGTTTAAATTGATTTCCAATGTTACTTGCTGTTCCAGTTTGGCACTGTGTATTTAGTAAACCTGGGAAATCTGCAGAATAATTGTTTTTTACAGGAATAGGGAGGAAAGTTGAAACGTTTTGGAAAGAGAACAACTACATTTTGTTTCATTCTACTTCATTATTATGTTCAGAGCAAAACTGGCTCAGAACTTGCAGAAGAGATTTAAAATCCCCTTCTCTATAATTATGGTAAGCATATGCAGGAGGCTATACTTCTAAAAATTTACATTTTTACATCAGCCAGGGGGCCTTTGAATTGTACTTTTCCTGAGTTGAGGAGTTTGGATTAAATTACAGGTGTGAAATTTTTGTGAGAATTGACATTACTGTAAAATATAGTACTGGGATGTATAGATGTAAATGATTTGATTTGGCAAATTACAGATGATGAAAACGATAAAGGTCTCTTCTGTTCTCAGTGTAAAGGGTATCTATCATGGATATGAGAGAATATGAGAACAGAAAAATGATGAAAGCTAAAATTTAAAGCCAGAATTAGATAAAATAGAATAAAGATTATAGAGATTAAATTTTGTTTAAAAGTTTGTGGTCTTATGAAGTATCTGTAACATCCTCATGTTAACAATGTCTCATTTGAAATTACTGCCAAAATGAAAACTATATGCACTGAACACCTACGTATAGGGACAATGCATCCTGGCTTTCTAGAGATTAAATTTGTTTTTTAAACTGGGATGCTAAATTAATGACTCAGCAAGTTTGGAACCTTCCCAGAAATGATTGGTTAGATTATGGAAACTCCAACTGCCAGCAAGTCTTTAAACATTTAAAACGGGACTCTGAAACAATTTCCCCAAAAGGTACATTCCACTTCAAAGTTCAAAAGGAATTCTCTTCATCAGTAAAGCTAGAAAACAGAGGGGGAGGGGGAAGCTGTCTTCATTTGTGGTTTGCTTGTTGTCATTTATGTAAAGATCAAACAAAAGATTTCCTGAGAGATAAAAGCCATTTTACAAAAACATGGTTCAAATAAATATATGTTGACAAATCTTTATGGACCTGTCTCAATTATTAGACAACAAGTTTCTAAGAGAAACTTAAAATATCCTCTATTAATGGAAAAAAATCATGTGGCACCTGATGAACAATAAGTATTGCTAGACCTGATCGGAATGAATGTTTTCAAGAAGTAAATGCATGAGAATAAATGGATGAGACATTTCAACAGAGATATTCAAAATACAGACTGTACCATAAACCTTTAAAAATTTTAATGTCACATGAGACTGTAACTTTGACATGTTTGTTTTACTGGATTTCAATTTTAAGAGTACTGTTTGCTACAACTTCAGCTGCTCTTTGAACTTGACTGCATGTTCCTCACCCTCACTTGGCATATCACCATGAATACAAAATCTGTGCACAACTCCTCTGCTTTGAAAAGAGAAAGGTAGCAAGCTCAAATACCTGCAAGCTGTTAATATTGATAGGTGGCTCCTCAGTGTCATGGATGCAATAGAGAATGGTGGAGACTACAATAAATTGGAGATGCTGGGCTTAATATAAAAAGGATGGCCACTGCTCAAATACTATGAATAGCTGCCATGTGAGTATGTAAGCCCAGTGCTGCCAAATCTTTAGTTTTTACAAAAATAATTTGAAACATTTGTCAGTCAATGTATTTGAGTAACAAATGTGGTCCAGGGGGAGTCAGAGACCTTTGAACTAGATAATGGCATAAGACACTTTTTTATAAGTTTTATATGTGCCGACTCTTTTCATAGCACTTTACATGCATTCAAACCCCATGAGCACTAGTGTAATGATCCCCATTTTACAGATAAGGGAACTAAACCACAAGCAGGTTAAATAATTTGCCCAAGATGATATAGCTTCTAAATAACAGAATTACGAATTCAGGTAGTCTTGCTCCAGATGATAATAACAATTATTCTCTCCTTAGTCTCTCTCAAATCTTACACTTGCTAGTTTTATGCTACTATAAAAACAGAAAGTATTTTCTTCCCCTCATTTAAGTCATGAAGGAAGACTTCACAGGAGACAAGTGAAAATAATTAATAGTATGTTCTACATGCAATGTGAAAATATTGTGAATCCTGTAACCTTGACCTACAGAAGAGACTTTCAACCAGCTCGTCTATGCTTTGAGGATAGTATATGAGTCATACACAGAACATAATGACGAACTGAATAAACAGCTTCTGTTGTATAAGCATCACTCAGTTGGCTGCCTACTTTCCTTTTCAGGTAGTGTTATGCTTAGAAGATACTAGCACAACTGTATGAAAAGAGATGCAATCAAACATTAATCCTGTATTCCAGAAGTTTTAAGATCTAGTATCTTGGACTATAATTCAAAGAACTGTGCAGAATAGGTCTCTCCTATTGCCATCGAGATAAATCTATCTGATTTAACAAATGTTTCCTGTGGAAATCCTACCTGAAAGCCCAATTCATACATATGCTGCAGGACATATAAAGACTAGTAAATAACAGTCTCTATGCCCAGTGGATTTACTCCATCAGAATTCTGGACACAACATAATTGTTCATACTTGTTACTATCAATAATAACAACATGTGCTTTTTCGTGATTTCTGCATGGTTATGCCTTTTATTCTTCAGATTCCAGTTCATATGTCACCTTATCCAAGAGGCCCACAGATGACCTAACTTATTGACCATTTCCTGTCCACACTCAGTTACCCTCTGGCACGTCATCCTGTCTCTTCCAGAGTCATTACTACAGCTGCCTTATTTACCAATTTGCCTATTGATTTTTTTTTTACTCTCTTCTTTTAATAAACTGTAAGTTCTATGGGGAGAGGAAATTGACTATTTTGTTTATCACTGTATCACCAACTTCTGGAATACTGCCTCACACAGAATAAGTGTCCCCAAATATGAAGGTTCAAGAAAAGAAAAAGCACATCCATGGTGCAGGTAAAGGGGTCATTCAGAAAAGGAGTTTCCTGAAGAGGCATTTGGTGTGGACTTTGAAGTGAGTCTTGCCATGCAATGACTATGTTGAGTATTATTAGCAGTCAAAATTCTGTTTAGGACAACTCAATCCACCCAATCTTCAGACTGCTTAGAAATTTATATACTCTGAAACCTGTTTATGCCACTTGGAAATGATTACCTAACCCCATTCATCTTCTCTGCTAGTAAAATATCACTGTGAATGCTCAGTCTGATGCTGACTACTTTCTGAAGCGAAAAAGAAACAATCAGCGCCTTTCAACAACGTTTAGATAAATGTATTATCTCTCACAGGGGAAGTCAAGTACAGACAAGTTCTTGGGCAACAGAAAAGCCAGGAGACCCCAGTGGAATGGAGTTCACATAGGAATACCCATGTTTCCATGCTGTATAATCCACTGTGTAAAGAACAGGGTGCTCTGTGAGTTTCGAATTGTTCAGTGTTATTCTGTTACGATTCTGATTCTACATTCTTGAACTACTTGCCAAGTGTGTCAGATAAATGAGTTTGGCTCCTCAGTTGGATACCCTAAATATACAGCATAAATAAAAGCTAATCAACACCTTTTCATAACTATGAAAAGTGTTGCTACAGGGCAGAAAAAAATGTGCCCTCTGCTTTGTGGTGACTGAAGCTGTATTTTACAGTGGAGAATCCATTTCTTTATGTTTACAGCAATTTGTGAAAGCTTTCACAGTAATACCATATAATCTCATTAAAAATACAAGGTGATCTGGATATCTTGAGTGCTAAAGTAGTCTTGGAAGTTATATTAACTTTTATATTACCTCGTTTTTTTTTTTTTAAGTAAATAGAAATGAAGGGTAAAAGAACCTCACTATTTTCTTAAGTGATCCACCCTTTGCAGGAAACGTACCAGAACCGTTAGTGAATTGTTGCAAATAACAACCACTGTTCTTTCAAAATGTCGGTTACTAACATCCCACAAATGTGTGGGATCCTACAGGAAAGGGGAGACATAATATAAATAAGAGTACCTCTCTCTTTATTTGAAAGCAATGCAATCTTAATGCCATGCACTCTAAATTTATACAATAAAAAAGGAACATGTTCACTAAGGAAAAGAATAACTTTGCATGTCAATAACTTCTACTTTGGGGCTTCAAATGTCAAACTTGATCTACACATAGAAAGTGAACGGGGTGGTAAACAGATTATGTAGAAAAATCAAGAATCGTGATTTTAGGGACATATCTTCTCAGTATTTGACCTTGCTTAAATTGACAGGGGCTTGGCCTGGGATTATGAGCTCACTGAAAAGCTGAATGAAATAATCTGGAAGAGGCTGTCCCATTACTGCCTTGGAGACACCAAGAAGTGCAGTAAACACATCCCAAGGCTACATAGGTTACAGCCTCTTCCTTCAAAAGTGGCCCATAAGGATAACTTCATAGTATTTTATAGAATCTTAGCCTAGAACATGTGTGTATTTTTATAAGCGCATGTGCTTCTGAAAAATACAGTAGAACCAAAGACTACATTTTAATACAACTCAGTTTAAAAAGAGAAAAGATGAGACTTCTTCCCTTACCTACCATTTTTGTTTGCTTGTTTTAAAAATACAGAAAAGCACTAACTCAATGAAGCAATATCGCTCAGTGAAATTTTCAAAGATAGCTACAGAGGAATAGATACCACCCAAAACTGGGCTATTTGAAGAAAGAGACATATTTGTTCTTAACTTCTGGACATTTTTCCAGCTTGCATTTCACTATATTTATTATCAAAATGGCAACACTTCACTCTTCTTGAGAAGGGAGAGAAGAATTCATCGATCAAATAGAACCAAATATCAAAAAATCATGTCTAATGGATCAAGTAAAATAAGTACCTAAATATTTCTAAAACAAGAATATTTTAGAAGCTGAATTATTTTCAAGTTTCCTGAAGTCTGATTTATAGTACCAGTTCCAATCTTCCACTTTCCTCATTATTATCTTCTACACGAACCTTTATTATCTTATTAATTTACTTAGGATAAGGACATTCATGAGGTCACATAAGCTCTCAAAGTGAACATGAGCAATCTCTTCTCATATTATTCAGCTAGGAGCTCAGTAATCACAACTTGTCAAGAATTAAAGGAGAAGGGACTGTAATCTGGCCAGGTCTGGCATGACATTAAATGGATACAGATGACCTATAAGTAAATGCCTTTTATTGGTAACAAAGAGTGGGGACTGTTTGTATCTTAAGGTAGAAAGCAATGTTTTGCATTTTAAGGCTTAGCTTGCAGGGAGTTATGAAAGACACGGTACTTCCTGCGTGGGGAGCACAGGAGCTTCAGAGTCTTCATTTAAGATCCATTTGTTCCTAAGACCTACATGTTTATAAGAGTGAGTAAATAGTATGTGATGCCCCTTGCCCCAGTGGAGTTCATGAGAAACTCTTCTGCAGTGATCATATTTAGAATCACACATGTGGAAATGTTTTTCAGATAATGAATTAATAATGTATGTAGGATAAGCCAGACATAATTGAGTGAAATCAGGCAACAGTTGATTAGTAGCACATGAAAGTAGGCCACACACTCTTAATTTTATAGAAAGACTCCTTCCCTGCAAACCTACCAGAGCTCTTCTGATTCTCAGAGGGTGGAGAAGTGCTGGTTAAAGAATTCTTGGATATCTTTCCTCACTGAAAGTACGTACTGCCCAGGTATGAATTTGGAGAACTAGTTAACACAGTCATCAAAAGAAATCTTGCAATATCTGGCAAATGTGCTACAAGGATGGCATGGTACATATTTAAATGGAAAAATGACTTTTTAATTCAGATGAATCACCAGGATTCCTGGAACTCCAGAACATGAGAGTAATAATTAAAGTCTCTGTTTCTAGATAGAATTTTGCTGCTTTGGAAAACATCCCGGAAAATATTCATTTGGCCAGAAATATCATCTGAGTTTCATTCAGAATTAGAAATAGCTTTTTCTTCATTTGTTCATTTGAAAATAATCTACCTTGACTATTATTAAGTATATCAGATTCATATCCAGTTACAGATAGATAATACGATATTGGTATTCTCTTTTCTTCTTTTTTTTAATGAACAAAAACAGTAACTGAATGAGTCATTTAGGGAGAAATTTTCTAGGAAAGTATGCAGTCAAAAGTTCTTTTTTTTGGTACAACACTTGTCTTAATTGAACATGAGTCAGCAATCTTTATGAAAATAATAGCAATGTATGGCAAATAATTATTTAGAGAATATATACCCAAATATAAAAAGTTGAACTGAATATTGTCTAACTTTTATAAAAACTAAAGGATGTAAAACATGAGAATATGAAACAAACACAGGGAAAACTTTTCGAATGAGCAATTTATTTCCTAATAATTTCTGTAAGGCAGTCTGAATGTTAAGAATTAACAAAAAAGACTAGGCTAGAAGCATTTAATTTCACCAAAAACAAATTCTCTATAGTGCTCCTTTACATCAAAGCTATAATACTAAATGCTCCCTTAAAGACATTTAAAAACATTTGAAATAACTTCATAAAGATCTAAAAACTTTAAAAAATCCCATAAGGACTATCTTACTTAAAAAAAAAAATTGTGTCATAATTGTACCTTGCAGCTGCAAAGGACACCAGTGTTTGAAATTCTACTTTATTTTCTACGGTGACTTCAGCTCCTTTACCTCAAGAAAAGACCATTCTCCTCAAAAATTTGCCAAAAATATTATGTATATCTGCTCACTTTGATTTATTTTTATCAGTTTAAATATAGTAAGAGAATGAGTAAAAACAAGTTTTCTCTGTGTTAAAATATTAGTATAGGAAAAGACAAAAAACACACATAAAACTGAAAATATACTTCCATCATAGATTAATAGACAGAGGATTATTGTCATAACATATGAAGATTTGAAGCAACCAATAAGCAACTCAGTAGAAAAAGAAGCAATTCACCATAAGTGAAATATAGTCAATAAATATATGAAAAGCTGTTTACCCTCCAATAAAAAATAATATTTGGGCATAGAAAAAAATTTTTCCTATCAAATTAGTGAAAAAAACCTTTAAAAATATTCATAAAATATATTGTTGGGAAGAATATAAGGAAATAAAAACTCACATACGCTGTACTCAATGGAGTTAAAAATTAAAACTTTTACAATTTTTAAAGAATGATTTTGCAAAAAAAAAATGTATATATTCTTTAGTCCATTTGGCTTCTAAGAAGATAACCTTCTAATCCATTCAACAAATACTACTAATACTTACAAAATGTGAAAAAAACACATAGAAGGATGCTTATTTCATTGTTGAAAAATAAAAAATGAAAACAATCTAATCAGTAGGTTGATTAAGTAATATATATCATGATGTAATGCCAGGAAGCTTTGACCATGACATATATTACTATATTTATGTGTTTGCAAATTGTTCATTTACAGAAGCTCAATAAAGGCAGAGAACCAATCTAAATTTGTATACTTTTGCATCTTAGCATTACAAACCTAAGCGTAAACCGACTGAAACATGCTGAACGTGGAGCCACAGCCAGGTTTCTATAACAATTCTGCAACTCACACAACTGTTGCTCAAATATTTCTCTCAAAAATTTGTCATTTTCTTCCAAGACATTTATGAGGAGAAGAATTTGTTGCCTTTCAACACACTAGAGATAAACAAATTCAAGAACAATAACTGATGCAGAAAATGCATCTTTTCTCCATCTGGAGCTGCCCCATGAAGGCCTTGCTGCCTTTTAAGTCGTACGGACTCCTCAGAAGAGCAGACTCTCTTCAGGCCTCGCACACAATCTGTTCCTGATGGCGATGCAGGAGAAGGATGTGAAAAATGTGTCTCATCCTTCTTTTGCTTTCTTCCCCAAAGATAATTTGAAGGGACAGATACTAATTCACATTTAAAATTATGTCTGGAACGCACTGTAAATTATAAAATTTAAATTTCCAGGAATATCAAAACTTCTATTTACCGAGCTTTCACCCTGGACTTCTCTAAACAGGGCACCTTTTGAACTAGGATGATTTTTCTAAACATAGGAATTTATTATTATTGGGGAAGATTACTTCATTTTATATCTTTTAAATCAAGATATCTTGACTTATCCATTTTATTTGACCCAGAATGGTTCTGGTTGTGTTTTCATTAGCTTCCTTTGTTAGAGTTACCTTAATGAGATCACTTTAAAATGAACACTAATAATGGTATTTGAAATTTATAATCTCACAAGGGAAACTAACAATACATGAACTCTCAGTTTCCAAGAAGTATAGAATAAAGGAAGACTAAACAAGTCAATTGGTCATAACAAGTTAACATAAGAGCACTATTGTATACTCTAATGCTTGACCTCAATGCCTCATCTCAGTGTTCAGGTTATTCATTGCTCAAGATAGAGAAAAGCTCAGTTTTGGAGGGGGACTTAATTAAACTTTTTTGAAGGAAATTTGTGTCTTTTCCACATATAAGTTCTTGAACTGAGACCTTGAGATGTCCACTTGCATACCATCCTTTAAAAAAATAATTAGATTGTGATAACACATGAAGGCTTAAAAATTCCTTTCTTGAAAAAGTTATATCTGTCTCCCAGCAGTTCTGGTTTTGTGCCTTCCTGTGCCAACCCAAACTTTTGTAATATGAGATGGTGACCTCACTTTGCATAGTTCTGTGGTACCTGGCATCAGGACACAGTTCCAATATACATATATTTCAGTTAATATGTTATTGGGTAGAGTGCTGACTGTGTCCTGTTCTATTTTCAACCTGTCTGGTCAGTTTTGTAGAAAAGACACCAATATTATGAAATCGAGTATTCTGAGGGGAAAATTTTACCTAAAAAATCAGAATGGATTACTCGAATGTCTACATTGTTCTTTGTCTTACTGAGGACTATGAAAACTTAAACAATAACAAGAAAAGACAACAAAACCTCTGGGCTTGTTGTAAGTTCAATAGATTGGATATTGAGCTAAATTATTTATTTTTATTTATTTTTAAATTATAGTTGACATACAATTCTGAGGTAAATTCTGACCTGATTACTCCCATAGAATCAGTGCAGATAATTGATGTCAACCTAATATTATAATATTGGTTTGCAAAAGATTGTGAAGCACATTCCTAGTTCCAGCTAAAGTTAGTACCTACCTCAAAGCCAGGACTCAGAGGAGACTGAAACATGAAGTTGTAAGAGCAAAAAGCAGGCAAAGGATCAAAATAAAGGGAAGAAAAAGACAAGAAAACAGTGTTATTGAGGGGAAGGCAAAGCATGTTACTCAATAACATTTTACATAAGTTACTTTTAAGAAAAGCAAAATATTATACTAAACAGTCTTTGTGGTTACAGAAGCATCTGAGTTAGAAACTACTTTTTAACATTTAAATAAAACTATAGAAACTAAGTCAAGATTTCAAAAATAGTTTACAGTTGTGAGCTGGTAAATGCGAAAAAAAAATACTTGTCATGGTGTCAGTGATGAGAGACGGATCTTTCATCTTGTTGAAAATAAATTACAGTCAGAATGAAGCATTTTTGACCTTTAAGTGAAAGATTAGATTTTCTTCATAATAATTCATCCTCTCAATGAGAAAAGAAAGAAAAAGGTCATCAAAGTAATCAAATGTTATACAGTTGTTATCAGCCTGAAGGCAAGAATAAGCTGATGAATAATCAGTTTCAGTCAGTGGTTTACAAACCTGAAAAGTCCAATAGTGGGTTAGAGTTTTAATGAAAGAAATATGCCTATAGTGTATTTTTTGCTCATTTTAAAGTCTTTGCTACATATCATTGTTTTCTGTCTGATTTCATTCAACGTTGAAATATAATTCAAAATTGGAAAGGTTATTCTAAAGTTTTTTAAGAGGAGTATCATCAATGAAAAAAATGTAAAAAACATCTTGGTTAATAGATAACACTTATCTGGTAACTTATACTGAATTTGCTCTGTTTTATCCCTGTTGCCTCAGGCTTTTTTGGGCAGCTCTATCTGTTAACTAGAAAACAAATCAAAACTAAAATACAGTTGACTCTTTTTCTTAACAAAATGCATGACTATGTTTCGAAATCAGTGATATTCCCAGTGTTGAATAAACTATTGCACTTTGAGAAAAATCCTATTATCTGTTCTCTGAACCCCATATCCTATTTGCAATCTATAGCTAACCCATTTTGTAAGAGACATTGAAAAGTGATGTACACTTAGACTGAGGTTCTCCCAAGATTGTTACCTAGTACCTGTTACATTTCTGGGCTGACATGAAGCATGTGCAAAACTCAGGCAAAAACTGATCATTTGAACAGATCTAAATATGACTTTAAGGAAGAATTATGACTCTGAATGTAGCTTTATGGAACATTTTCACACAGAGGTGGCAAAGCTTTCTCTTTGAGAGAGAAAATCAATCAAGTTTCTCAATTTCCAAAATAAGATATCCTTGTCATCAATACAACTGATATCCAAAGCTCATGATTTCCCTCCAGCTTGTAGTACTGGATACCTTCACTCTGGGCTCTCAGCAGAATTCAACTTCAGTTGAGTGTTATTCAGATCATGATATCTGAAGATGGCCTATGTAACATTTATTAACTAGCTTATTCATCTACGTGACCATTTCTCAAAGTGCATGTTTCTTTCTCATAAGATATTCCTAGATTTTATGAGAAAAAGTGATTCCATATTTGAGTCAGTTTAAGAACACTGATTTCATTATTCCAAGACTCCTGAGAGTCATAATTACGCTTAATTAATATTGTAATCTGTAATACTTGGATGGTTGGATGGACCAAGAAGCACTTCCCAATCTTATCTGATTAGGAAAATCTTTCTTTACAGAATATTTTATAGGAACATTACTTTGAAAAAAAAGTTCTGGGAAATACCCAGCTCGATCTTTCTACCTTGCTACTGAGTTAGAATTACCTGAAATGTCTATAGATCACCAAGAAAAAGACGGTCACCTATTCCTTTAGTTGTAAAATCATACTATAGCTTTGTTTTTATGTTTTCCTCTTGAAGGGAGCTCACATGAATTACTGTTTTGCATGTGTGGTGAAAACTACTTTAGAAAACAATGTTTATTTTGCAAATGAATACTATGTACTTTAGGATGACATGTTACTTTTCATTTAGCACTCAAAGAATTTATGTTTCCTATTATTGAATGATACAATTTCTATAACTCTGTTTTATTTTAATTGATAGGAATCTCAGAACTAAATTTACTTATCAATTATTCTGATATATTTTTCTCACATGACCTATGAAGAAACCTAGTAACTTTATAACTTGCTATTTGTTTCTAACTTTTAGCATATTATGAATAAAGATGTTAAAAACATGCTTGTAACAAATACCACTCACATTAGTACTCCTTGAAAATGAAATACTTAGGTATAAATTTAACCAAATATGTACGAAATGTATATGAGGAAAATCAAAATTCTGATAAAAAAATAAAAGAACTAAATAATGGAGATATATTCATTAATAGGAAGTCTCAATTTTGTTAAGATGTCTGTTCTTCCCAACTTGATCTACAGATTCAATGCAATCTCAATCAAAATCCTAGTAAGTTATTTTAGAACCAACAAACTAATTCTAAAGTTTATATAGAGAGGAAGAAGACCCAGAATAATCAAAACAATATTGAAGGAGAAGAAAAAAGTTGGGCTTCAAGACTTACTATAAAGCTACAATAACCAAGACAGTGTGGTACCGGTGAAAGAAAAGACAGACAGATCAATGGCACAGAATAAAAAGCCCCAAAAGAGATACCCATAAATATAGTCAACTGATCTCTGACAAAGGATCAAGGGCAATATAATAGAATTAAGACAATCTCTTCAACAAGTGACACTGAAACAAAAGTGGACATCACATGCAAAAAAATGAACACAGACCTTACACACTTCATAAAAATTCACTCTAATGGAGTATAGATCTAAATATAAAATATAATATTCTAAAACTCCTAGAAGATAACATAGAAGAAAACAGGTGACATTGGATATACCTTTTTAGCTACAAAACTAAAGACACAGTAATGAGAGTAATAATTGATAAGCTGGACTTTGTTAAAATTAAAAACTTCTCTTCAAAAGACAATGTTAAGAATAATTAGAAGACAAGCTACAAACTGGAAGAAAATGTTTGCAAAAGACATCTGATAAAGGATTGTTAGCTAAAATATACAAAGAATTCTTGAAACATAACAATAAGAAAACAAACCCAATTAAAAAATAGGCCAAAGACCTTTACAGAAACCTCATCAAAGGAGATATACAAGGCAAACAAGCACAAGAAAAGGCACCTCACATCAAATGCCATGAGGGAAATTCAAATGAAAACATCAATGACAGACCATTACACAGTTATTACAATGGCCAAAATCCAGAACCCCGACAACTCCAAATGCTGGTGAGGATGTGGAGCAAGAGGAACTCTCATTCATTGCTGGTAGGAATGCAAAAATGATATAGCTGCTTTGGAGGACAGTGTGGCAGTTTCTTACAAAACTAAACATACTCTTACCAAACAATCCATAGATCATATTCCTTGATACTTACTCAAAGGAGCTGAAAACTTCTGTCTATACCAAAACCTGCACACGGATATTCATTGGAGACTTATTCATAACTGTCAAAACTTGAAAGCAGCAATACGTTCTTCAGGAGGTGAATGGATAAACTATGGTACATTCAACAATGGAAAATTAATCCACGCTAAACAGAAATAAGCTGTTAAGCCATGAGCAGACATGGAGAAACCTTAAATGCATATTACTATGTGAAAGAAGCCAATCTGAAAAGGCTACATACTGTAAGATTTTCAACTACATAACATTTTGGAAAAGGCAAAACTATGGAAATAGTAAAAAGATGAGTGGTTGCCAGGGGCTTGGTGGAGGGGAGGAGGGATGAATAGGCAAAGCACAGAGGATTTTTAAGGCAGCAAATATACTCTACAAGATACCATAATAATGAATATGTGTCATTATACATTTGTTCAAATCCATAAAATGTATGACACCAAGAGTGAGCCCTAACATAAACTATGGACTTTGAGTGATTATGATGTGTCAGTGCAGGTTCATCAGTGGTAACACATGTATCCTTCTGTAGAGTGATGCTGATACTGGGGGAGGCTAGGCATGTGTGGGAGCCGGAATATATGAGAAATTTGTATACTTTTCTCTCAAATTTTCTATGAACTTACAAGTGCTCTAAAAACATTAAATCTTTAAAAAATAAAATAAAAACAAAAACAAAAAAAAATGTTTGTACGCATCTTTCTGAGTACATCTACACACATTTCTGTTGAATATATACCTAGGAGTACAACTGCTGAGTCATATGATATGCATATGTCCAGCTTTATAAGATTACTGCCAGGAGACAAACTTGGAAAAGCAGCTTCCCAAAGTTGTTGAATCAATTTATGTTCCCAGTAGCAGTGTATATGAGTTCCAGCAGCTCAATAGCTTTACCAATACTTGTTATTTTCAGTTCCTTTTTTTTTTTTTTTTTTAATGTCAGACATTCTGGTATAGCGATATCTCTCTGTAGATTTAACTTTAAGCTCCTTGATAACTAATGATGTAAAGTATACTTCATGCTTATTGGCTACTTTGTTTTGTAAAATGTTCAAGTACATTGCCTATACTGCCAGGGGCTGTCTGTCTTCTAACTTTTTTGTAGATGTCCTTTTTACATTCTATGGGACACTTTTATAGGATATATACATTGAAAATACCTCCTCCCAGTATGTGACTTTATTTTGACAAAAATAATTTCCTAATTTTAACAATGCCCAGTTTATCAATCTTTTCCCCTTGACATCAGTGATTTGAGTCCTATTTTAAAAAGTTTTTCTCACTCTACATTCTTGTACATATTTTCCTATTGGTCCCAGAAATATCTGTTGAAAAGACGATCTTTTTCTTACTGTAGTGGGATCCCTGTCATAAATCACTTGGCCTGCATAGCCATGTAGTTTCTGGATCTCTCTAGCCTGTTTCACTGGTTTATTTTTCTGTTCTTGTCTTAACTGTGGCTTTATAAAATGTTTAAAAATTTTCCAGTTTTATTCTATATCAGGGGTTCTCAAACTCAGCACTGTTGACATTTTGAGCCTGATGCTTCTTATTGTAAATCTGTCCTGTGCATGGATCTCTCTCTGATTTCTTTCTTTCCAAGACATTGGTCTCTGAAATCCTGATTGCCTTGGGTGCTCTTGGGCCTTTCGAATATTGTTTTATTCTATTTTGTTATATATTATTCAGCTTTTACAATGGTCCCTCTCAGGACAGTTGATCTGACACAAGCTTCCTCATAGCTAGGAGCAAAAGTTCTAGAACAGATTGTTAACTTTTTGCCTTAGACTAAGTCTTGCATAACATGGTTTCAAATGGTTTTAACTTTTCCTAAGTACCACGAGAACATCTGTAAGTAAAAACAAAAAGATGAGTAAAGTACAGAGAAATGATAGGGTCATTTATTCCCAACTTCTACAATTGTCTGTCTATAAAACTGATATAATCTTAATATGTATACTTATGTGTAATGATACAATATATTAGTGAGTCTGATTTAAGGACTTCCTAAGTTTTTATTGTTTCTAATACTGGTGATGATTTACAAAAAGATATACATCCCCACATAACTACCTATCATAAATTTACTACATTTTCAATTTTCTTAAGATATGAACTGTTTTATGGTTGGTATAATGGATACAGTTTACTGCCAAAATTGATGAAAGACAAAGTTCATCATATGATTTATGTTGTTATCCTTTTTTTTTTTTCCCCATCTTAGCGGCATTACAGAAATCTGAGACTCAGCTTATGTGCCAAAAATGGATAAATGAAATTACCAGTGTCTTAACTCTGTATGTGAAATACTGATTTTGTAGCCAAAATAGGCAATCAAGTCTGGAAGAGAAAAATCATTTTCTCAGATTTGAGAGAAAATCTATACACTCGTCAAGGCAGATCTGCAACATGGATGATCCAGTGGTATCAATACGCAATGCCATTATCCTTTTCAGAAATGGAAAATATCTTTTATTGTACAAAGAACTGAAAGGTTTCACTATTGTTGCCATAATAGTAACTTTGACTAGGCATTCATTACAAATTTTAAACCATAGTTACTGGTCTTTCATGCCTTTCAGGGATGAAAAGAGACATACCTGTTAACACTTCAAGCATGCCTGGGTAAAGTAGGGTGTTTTGCCTTACATAAAGTAGCTGAGGCATGACGTAAGGCAACTGGGGAATATATGCCCTCCTCAAGGTGGATCTTCACAGGAATTAAATAAAATGATATACAGAGGCACCCCACGAGGGCACAAAGGGTTCTGATGCATATAAAACAATTTTGAGAGCCAACGTGTCAGTGTCATGAGCATTATTTCCAAAGGCATTTCTCATTTAAAGGTTATCTGCATGGCATTTTATACAAGGTTATGAACGTTTATGATAAGATTTTCAAAGTATCTTATGGCCCTAATATTTTCTCACTTCATAAATATCTGATTTGATTAATTTTAAAAACATTCTTGAAAGACACTGGTTAAAATCTGAGTTTTAAAAATATATTTTTAAGCATTCTACTACAAAAATTTCTATTTAGCATTAAAGCATTAACTAATGAATTCAACATTTGATGTAAAATATAGCTTGTAATCAAGTAATTCAAATAATTAGATAATAATTCAATTTAGTTACATAAAGTAATTAAATAATTTGATGTAAAAACACAAAACCTGTGTTAAAGACTACAGTTATATAACCTAAACAATATTTATATATAAATTATATATTTATATGTATATATGTATGCACATGATAATTTAAATATATAATGTAACTTATAAAATTTAAATTATATATGTGATGTTTTGAAGTGTGTACATATTTAAACACATGTGTGTATATATGTATATACGTACATATGTGTATATATTATAAAAAGCTGACAGATTTAAAAAGGCATCTTCAATATTAATTATCTAGATTCTAATCTAATGATGAATGACTTTAATTAGAGCTTTGGGTTTCTTGTGAGATGTTAAATAATTTTAAAAAATATTTTTCTGGTAAAATTGAAAACAATACACAATTAATTTATAATTTTGTTTCTTAAACTTCTTTTTAAATGTCTGTCCTTTAAACAGTATGACTCTCCTTAAAAACAAGAGTAACTGCTGTAACATAAAATTGCTAGTTATAAAAATTCAAACTAAATAAAAGAACTTAAGAATTGGGAAGGTAACATGAGAGTTATTTCAAAAAGTAAATAACTTTTGATTTAAGCATCTTTCAGTAAGAACATCATGAACTTCAATTAATATGGCTTTATGGAATAATATGTAATCACACCCATACATTCTGAATAGGCGCCAAAATATAATATATTCTTCTAGTTATTGGTGACATTTAGTACCTGCCTTCTCTCAATAGGTTCACCTGATAAAGGTCTGAAAACAAAAGAAAATCCCACAAGAAAGTCTTAGAAAAACAAAATATGGAATTTTCTTATTTATTAAAACCAGCATTCATTTGAGTTATATGTCTGTCTTATACTATCACATATCAAAGTAATATAAAGATCACAATAAAATATTTTCCAAACAATGAACTAATTAATACAACTTTTTAGACTATCTTAAAAATGTACTGCCCCTTTCAACTCCAAGAAGAATTTAACCTAAAAGTTTTAGTACTTTTTAATTTTTTCTTTAATTGATTTTTATAATAGCTAGATTATAAAGAGAATTTGTAATATCCATTGGGGGACAGCATAAAATATGGGAAACTGAAAGACTCACATTATTAATTTATTACAGAAAAAATGTTCTCATTTGAAATAATTATCATATTTTTTACTTTGTTTTGAATGTTTGGAAAATCCAAATTTATTTTTCCTAAAGAAGAATATTTAAGTCATATTCATAAAATATACATTTTAGAGCTAATGGGACTATTTAAAGTATTAAGTGCCATTTTTCTCATGGCATTTGTCAATGCTGTCACTCTGACAATACACTGGAATGTATACCAGTAACGCCAAGCAATTAAAGACTTTCATATTTCCATTAACGGCAAATTTCAAATTTTCTCCCAGAATAAACATTCAGCTATGCCACAAAGTACTTTAATAATCTTCAGAGAAAAAAACATCTTTCATCTCTAGTTTCCAAATTCTAACAAACTATGTTTTGCAACATTCACACACTAGCTTGTGCTGCTCTGGCCCTATGACCACGATGAAACCTCATATATTTTATAATTGTACTAAACTCACAGACGAAAGCAAACTCAGAGCTGTTGGATATTTGATGAAACACTGACCAAACTACGGCACAGGCCCTGAAGAAAAACCGGCATTAACACCCTGGCTGTGTCCTCCCTCCCAGGGCACTGTCTTGCATTGGCACTGTTATTACACCGTCCCAAAGACTTCTCATAATAAAGCGGAAATGGATAAACAGAAGGGCCTACCAGAAGGGGCTCGTCGGAGAAACTGGTAGAGAGCTCGACAGATGCTGTGCGGACTGTGCTGAGCCCAGTAAGGGAAACATTCGAGAGCCTTCTCCGCCTCACGCCACTGCAGTTGTTGGGGATTTTAAATGCACATCTCTTATGGTAATTCAGACCGCATCCTGGAAAAAGAAAATAAGAATGACTTTTGTTCAACTGTAAATTAAAAGCTATTCTAGTGTATTAGTTGTAAATTTTACATTTTTAAAAACAGCACTGCTTCCATTCCTCTTGGGGCTATTTGGAAATTCAGTATTTCTTTTGAGCTTTTTTCTGATCTCTTCTCCCAATCTGTAAATAATCTGGGTTTTGAATTCTGATTTTATTGGACAAGCTCAGCAACTATTGTGGTTATTATTTTAACTGTCCCCTGATATAACAGACTTGGGCTTTGAAGAATCTAGCAACAAAACTACAAAGATGATCTGAACCCATTTTTAGCTGCCACAAGTTCTAATGTGAATGGACACAGGGAAAATTAATCACAATGCATCACAACTTTTGAACTACACTGATCTGAATTCTGACTTCACAGTACAACAAGTTCTTTCCATGGAGGCTGATAAAACTATGATATTGGTGAAGAAATGTGTATACAAGTTCGAGTCTGCCATTCAGTAGCTGAGTGACCTTGGAAGGTTTGTTTAACCCCATGAATCTCTGGTCATTTCAACAAATAATTTATTGAATACCTACTATTCCAAAATTTGGATTAAGATGAAAATTTTATTTTCAATCTGTTGTTAAAATAACCAACATTAAAGAAAGACATCCATATGACATAGAGGAAAAGATGTGAGAATTGAGTTTCCTAGATCAGAGCAAATATTCTGAAGACAGGAAATGTAAAGAAATGAATAGCACAGAATCCATGCACCGCTCCCCTTCCCCCGCCCCCCCAAAAAATCCCTGGAAGACATCTGAGGGAAAGAAGACATTATTGTAGAGGATACAACTTAAGCAGAGAACTCTGGCATGCATTTAACTTGGCTGGGGAAGCAAATACCTTACCTTCACATTTAAGGCCTTGACGGACCAGCCCCCACAGCATTTCTCCACAGTGATCACAGAAAGCTGGAGCTCTGTACGAATGAACAAAGAGAGCGTGGGGACGAATCTGAAAGTCTTCAAAGGTGGCAGAAGCTGTAAAAATAGTAATGTTGAAAAATAAGCTGAATGAATACCCTGATCTGTAGATAATTAGTATGCAAGATAATTAATATGCAAGTGTGAATGTAACTCTCCAGTTAAGAAAGATAAAATGCAACACTGCTTGACTTTTGACCATTATACTCCATTCTTCCCAATCATAACTTTACAAGTTGTGCCCTCCCTCTTCTCCTCCTGATTGCCAAAGTCTCAGGCCACTGTGAAAGTGGCCAAAATGCTGGAACGAAGCATGAATGAAAGGATAGCTCAACTGGATTTACAAACACCTGATTTTACTTAAAAGTATTTTGCTTTTTCTTTTCCTTAAATGAACCAGGAAGGTATTCAGAAATACTAATGCCAAAAAAATTTTGATGAATTGCATATAGATATGTCAGAAGATAATGTACTTGAATATGACCAGGAAGAGGTACATTAGATTCTGGGCAGGCTCCAATTAGAAGACAACTAAGAAATCTGAGTAGCCTCTTCTTGAGAAGAGAGAGTTATCTGAACTCTGAGGCAATACAGCCAAGCAGTTGAATCCTAACCTAAAAATAATCAAGCAGCCTCTTCACCAATATGCCAAAGAGAGGGATTTAATATACACACTGGTGAATTCCACTCCATTCTTTAGCAAATAATATTCATGATATAGGGTTTTTTTTGTTGTTGTTGTTATTGCTTACTGTTAATTTATTTTACTTATGCAGGGTATTGAAATTTACTATTTTTTAAAATTATACTTTCCCAATGATTTTTTTATTATGTTATAAAAGTGGCTCATACTTTTGTTGTTCAAATCAAGAAATAAAAAGGTATGAAGAACTGAAAGTGAAAGGTCACCCCTTTTCCCAAAAAATTCTAATTGGCAGAGGTGTATGTTTTAGACCTATCTGCACATATAGCCTGATGTGGAGGCTGCATAGGTAGTCTAGAGAGTGAGATGAGCTGTATGAAGTTTTGCCATTATATGAGTGACAACTAACTTAATCGTCATGAACCTCAGTTTCTCATACATTAAAAGAGAAGGTGTGACTGATGGTGACTTCTCCAGGCTCTTAAAATTTAAACTTCCATTAATGTGAGATCAGAACCATGTGCACTTGATTTCACAAGGTTTTACTCAAAGAGAATTTTTGGAAAAATTTAGGCATTATACATGTCCTTCTATTCTGCCTTCCTCTCTCTTTCTTCTGTTTGTGTTCTTGCCTTACTTTTTCCACACACATTTATTAAGTACATTCAATGTTGACATTGGCACAATGCCAAGGATAAAGATATAAAGATAAGTAAGACATCTTCACAGATCCCACCAGACTAGCAGGAAAGACAGATACAAACGAATAAACACCTCCACAGTAATTATAAAATAACTTGTAAGGTTCAAAAAAGCTGCTGAATTTGGCCTAAGTTATACAGACACTAAATAGAACCAGGACTACAAACCACAGATATTTTATTATTTTTTAATTTTTCAATCACAGTTGACATTCAATATTTTATATTAGTTTCAGGTGAATAGCATAGTGGTTAGACATTTATAGAATTTACTAAGTGATTCCCCCATTCAATCTAGTACCCACCTGGCACCATACATAGTTATTACAATATTATTGACCATATTTTCTATGCTCTACTTTATGTCTCTATGATTATTTTATAACTGCCAGTCTGTATTTCTTAATCTCTTCACCATTTTCACCCAACCCCACAATCCCCCTCCCTTGTAGCAACCATCAGTTTATTCTCTGTATCTGAGTCTGTTTCTGATTCATTTTGTTCTTTAGATTCCACATATAAGTGAGATCGTATGATATTTGTCTTTCTCTGACTTATTTCACTTAGCATAATACTCTCTAGGTCCATTCATGTTGTTGCAAATGGTAAGGATTTCATTCTTCTTTATAGCTGGATAATATTCCATTGCATATATAAACCAACTCTTCTTTATCCAATCGTTTACTGATGGGCACTTAGGTTGCCTCTATATCTTGGCTATTGTAAATAGCACTACAGTGAACATAAAAGTGCATATAGCTTTTTGAATTAGTGTTTTGAATTTCTTCAGATAAATACCCAGAAGTGGAACTGCTATGTCATAAGGTAGTTCTATTTTTAATTTTTTGAGGAACCTCCAAACTCTTTTCCATAGTGGCTACACCAATTTGCAATTCCACCAACAGTGCAATCCACAGGTGTTTTAGCCCCCAATACACTATCCTATTTATCATTACTAGTGTTACATCTTATCTTCCCTAACTCTGCCCAAAGAGTTATATCCAATAGCTCCATGATGAGGGGAATAAACATTTGCAGTTTTCCCATTGGTGCTTGGACAGCAGACTATGGGCTAACAAATCACTCATTGAGTGTACTTATTAAGCATTTACCTTGTTAACTCATCTGGAAGGTGTGACAGAGTGAAGGCTGAAAATGTGATTCATCTGCTACACAGAAGATTAAAATTTTTAATGGGTTGGTTTTTCCTTGAATCTTGAACAAAAGTACTTTACTCCAAATTAATGTTCTTTATTACTGAAATCTACTATTAACTTATTAAAGTTACAATTTTTATTCAATTGGAAAGATAATGAAAATAATGACAAGAATAACTAAGAGTTATTAAGTTCTACGTGTATACTAAACACTACGTAAGAGATTTAAGTGTGGAAAGAAAGCTGATCAAAGAACTGTAGAAAATAACCATGCACTAACCTTGCCTACACAAAATCCTGACTAGTGTTAATATTACCAATAAAAATAATCTCAATTAAATTAAGTTTAAGAAAGTACATGTTTCTCACGTCAAGTTTTATAATATATGGTCAATGTTTATTCTAAGTAAATCAGTAAAAAGGTATGGCTTGGGTACCAATTATCTACTTTTGTGGTTTGATCAAAATGTGTCTAATTTGGGGAATGTTAAATCCTGCTTAAATTTGGTCTCTCATACTTATGGACAAAATTTGTTTTTAAATCAAAAAAAATTTGTGCCAGCCATTAATCCCTGTCTTCTTCACCTCCACCAAAAGTCATCCCTCAGGACCAAACAACTGTGGTAATACTATGTCAGTAATTTTGTTGAATAATTATTGTAATGTTCAAAATAAGGAGCATCAGAATTTCACAATATTAACACCAAGTTGCATTCAGATATTTTTCTGAATTAATCAGGAAGTCTATAAATAATTAAACTGAAGATTTTCAATAACCCCCGCCCCCAATTTATATCAGGTAAGTTTGTTTATTCACTTTTCAAAAGGGATTAACATTCATAAGCAGTTAGCATCCTTGACTTATGTTTAAATGCCATTTTCTAAAGTTCAATTTTAATATTCTCCTGTTAATTTAACAATAATTAAATACATTTAAAAAATAAAATTACCAAGTGTGGTGAGGTTTTATATCCATTTGAAATCAAAGCACAACATCCATTTATTATGAATTTACCTGTTCTGCACCCTAGGGGAAACAGTATTAGCTGAGTGTATGCATACCGTCTCGCCTAATCACAAAATTGCACTTCAGAGATAATCATTTAGTACAGGAAAACAAAGTAAATGCTGTAATTCCATTTCACTTAAGTTTTGGATTCAAAATGTACAGATAAGAATAGGAATATTAGTGTGTCTAGAGATTCGAAGAGAGGAACAATGTGTTATCTGTCTGTTATAATCAATCAGCCAACCTAAATTAAAACCATATGACAGGGCTACAAACTAAACACAATGGGCCCCTTACACTGGTATTTGTGTCTCTTTGATTTGCTCTATTCACAGTCTATTGTTATATTCCAGTGTGCAGGAGAGGAGAAAATGACATGCTTTCCCTAGTTTTTGAGTATTTGAAACAGGTAATTGAGCCAAAAACTCTAAGATAATCAGTAGTTCTTTTAAGGTTCATTATAAATTGTTGTATAAAATGGAATAAAGTGTTTGGTTAGCAGTACAGAAGAAATGAGGTTTCTGAAGTAAAATAAATAATTTCTGGAGGTCAAAATTATTTGCATAATAAATAAAATAACGTCAGATCTTCTATGATTTTCAGTAATTCTTTATACTGGCAATTTTGGCAATTTGGGAGAAGCATTAACTCTTTCTGGTATCAACAAACTGGGACAAAGTTTAACATACTGATTGCAAGTATCACCTCATTCGATTTTTCACAAGTATCTATAAAGTAGGTCTTATTATTACCTCCATATTACAGATGAGAAAACTAAGTATCAGAGAAATTCAGGAGCTGCTCTAGGTAACATAGGATCTTGATTCAGTCAGTCCTGACACCTGTACCATACAAACTTTCTCTGCCTCTCTGAATCAAATTATCTTAATTCTCTGACCATTGAAATACAATGGATAATAAACTGCATCTTCGCTTCATGAACTACTTGGAAAGATTAAAAAAAAAAAAAACATTGCGATTAAATATAACACACCAGTATTATAAGATTCATCCTTATCTCAGGGATGCAAAGTAATATTCGGGAGAAAAGGGCCTATGAAATAATATATAGAACAAAATTAATTCAGTTCATGACACAAAAAAATCTCTTTAATATGCTTTCTGCATAGACTCTATTTTTTGAAATCCTTCCCCATGCAGATGAGTTGGAGTTAGTAACAATAACTGGTTTTTAAATTTTTACGAAAATAAAAGGTAATGCCTAGCTACAGGCCGATTGGAGCTTGTGTCCCCACGACAACCAGTGTTTCCACATTCAATTGGTAAGTGTGAACAACAGCAAAACATTTTGAAGTTTTTAAAAACTGTGGAGACTTGCTGTGACAAGTTCATTTTTTTCCTTAGCCTTTGGAATATCGAAAACAGCTTCTGGGTACCACTCCCCTACCATAAACACAGGTATTCATCAGCTTTTAAGGTCTCCTGTGGGTAAGAAATATCCTATCCATCTCTATGTCAACATCCTATCATTCATCTATATACAAACATAACAGAAATACATAAATCATCCTCTGTTCCTTGAAAGTTTGGTGGGATAATGACTACTCACAAATCGATTTACTGCATTTGTGAATACCTCAAATAATTAGAAAGTTTTTTTATTATGAGTCCTCTGTAACTTCCATTTGGTGGTCACAGTTCTAAAAAGCAAGCACTAAAATTTAAGACACTTTCATGTCTTTCTTAAACCAGCTCATGTAGGCCAATTAGTCCTAATATCTTCAAACAGTGTAGTTGATTTATGTTATGTTGTATTAATACATTGCAAACCTACTAGGTAATATAGTGTAAGCTGGAAAAAGAAAAAATGAATAGTATCTGATGTTGAGGTTTCAAAGTCAAAATGAGAATGACAGAATCATAACTAATCAATACAAAATGCAGGCTGGAAACATAAAAGAAAGGGTGACAGACTGCCTGGTCTGTCAGAGAAAGCTTCATTAAGCAGAGACACTAAATAGACTCTTGAAGGATGAAGATTATTTTGAAAAGCAGAGAATAGAATAAAGAAAAGAGGGAACATTTTATACACTCTGCTTTTCTTTAGTTATAGATAATTTATAGGATTATCTACACATTTCTTTATAATTATTGTGGGTTCTTGACACTTTGTCATCTTTGGTGTTCTATTAGGACAGTTAGCAAGAATGATTCCAACCTGTTCATGGAGCAGATAACTGGGAGATGACAACAAATCAATTTCCACACTATCGTGGCCCAGATACTAGGCAGTGCTTGTAAAATTAAGCCTGCATGTGTCTACTCCCCTACCTCCCATACACACCCATCTACACCCTGAGGCTGGCCATTTCTTTCTGGTTCTTCATTGGTCCCAGTCTCTCTAACCCGCTTTTGTACCAGATTCTCCTTTCATGCAATTGTTATTTCAATTAATCACACATTTCACATTTTTGTTATACCTGGAGACATCTAGTGTTGGAAAAACCTCGTGGCTCTCTAGCAACATGAACATTCAACAAAATCTTGTTGAAACGTTTATGATAGCAATATCTTCTAGAAGGCTAAAGAAAAAAAGGAGGGAATTTCTATTTCTGACTTACATTTGACCAGAAAAACCTTAGTGAGGTACAATGATGGGAACTTGGGAGGCTGTGTATATTATCATCTCAAAGGTTAAAGCGGCCAAGAGGAAAAAAAAATGTATTTAGATATGTTGATTAGGTAGTTCAGAAAGTTCTGGGAAAATATTTTATAAGTCTATGGCCAGAGACTCTTAAAAAATATGGCCTCGAGAGGGATAAAAAGGCCTCACAAGCCAGATTGTTAGCACAATAACAAGTTACCCTAATTAGGTAGAAAAGGGGTTGGTATCTAGAGAAATTGATGTAACTTCCCAGGGCACTCCCTGAGAAGCCCTACAGAGAAGGAGGACACCGCATCAAGGGGCAGCTCAGAAATGGTGGCTTAGCCAGTGAGAATCACCCTAAGAAAGCTAAAGAAGTAAAAAGCTAAGGCTTTTAAAAAGTTGAAACAGTACGAAAGGCCTTTTAGCTGTGTTATATATAGAAATAATAAAGCACATATAGGCCTGAACCAAGGAAATATATAGCTTAATGTTAACAGACAAAATAGAAAAAGCTGAACTATTCAATTGTAGTTTCATTTCTATCTTTTCTAGTAGTGAACCATCTTTAAAAAAAATAATAGAATAAAGAAATATACGGGAGAAAAAAGTAAAGTGTACGATAGGTGAAGAAATATTATCTAAAAACTTTAAGTAAACTATTTCAATAGTCCCAAATGAATTATATATGAGGGCTCAAAAATTTACTTTTAATTTTAAGAAAATGTCTATTGCAATATTCTAACAGAATTATATTGGGCTTAATGAAATTATTCTAAAGGCTTTCTGTAAGAATAATAGAAAATATCCTCATAAGAATAGAAAAATTTGAAAGAAGAATCATGAAGAAATTTAGCCCTAGTGTATATCAAAATACTCCGTAAAACTATATTTTAAAATATGTGTTAGTTGTATAAGACACAAGAGAGATCAAGAGGACAGAACACAGAAATCTACTCTGTATGAATTTAAAATATGAAAGAAGATATATCATAAGTCAATTCACCAAGGAAACATTATTTAACAAATGATTAACAATTAGCAATTGCTCCGTGAAGGAAAATATAATTTAGAAGTTTATCTCCTATGTTATAATAATACACGTATGCATTTATATATAGAAAACATATATATACCTGAGAGTAAAAAGTTAATGCCAAACCATAGAAAGACCAGAAGGAAGCAGAAATGAATGCTTATCAAATCTCTGGAGGAAAATAACTTTAGAAAGTAAGAGAAGTTCATAAGTCTTCAAAGTGATAGAAGAAATCAAATGGGATTCATTAGCATAATCATGTAGCAGGCACTGCTGGTTGACTTGCCAAAGAGTCACATAATAGGCTCTTTTATTTTGCATAGTTATAATAGGATTATTTATAACAGTTATGTATGCGAGGTCACAGAAAGCTAATTATGTTTAATACTTCCAGGTATTTAGAATATAATTACTAACATTCTAGGAGAGATCCCTATGCATTGTCGCCTATGCACGCGACAAGGCCTATGTTCTATTATGAAAACCAGGAAAGTTCATACACATTCATTCCTGCTCAGAAAGAAACAGAACCTTCTTCTCCTTTTCCTTTATTATTCTTTTTAACTAGAAGCAAGCAACAGGAGAGCAGGAGTTTTGATGGCAGGGCTAAAATTCTGCCCACCAAGCTGTTTAAGATCTGGTCATGAACTCAGAGTTAAAGCCTGAGTAATCTTTTGTTTCCCTCCTACCCAGGCAACTAAGCTCTAAGGCTGCTGCAGAACATCTGCTGTCAAAGCAGCAATGCCGCCTGCCTGGAAGACGCTACTGGGATGAAAGAGAAACAAAATGGAACTCTATATAACTCAAGGAAGAGAGGTAGAAAATGGAGTTCTTTGATTCCATCCACTCCATTACTGAGAATCCAGCCAAGAACACTCCCCTCAATCTGCATTTTTGCTCCAGCCATTACTGATGCACATTTCCCTTTTAATACAAACTCAGTTAGCAAACTCTTAGCCATCCTTCAACTCAGCTCAGTATCACCTGCTCTAGGAAGACTTCTGTGATACGCCTGCCCCACGTTATGTAAACTGCCCTCTTGTCTGTTCTCATAGACTCCTGGGCACACTTGTAGCACAAAATGAATCACTTTATACTGCCACCCCTTATTCCTTTATCTGTTCACACTTGACATTAACAGATTGCTGGATGGAGTTAATACCATCTCTAAGTTTATATACACATATAACGTGATCAATTAATGTTCCTGGTTGAATAAATAAACCAATGTCTTTAAAAAGCCTATTGCTTGGCTAAGGTTCTACATTTTATTAAGTCCTAATAATCTGTAAATGTAGTATTTCAAATTCAAAAGCAAAACCCATCAGAATGATATTTTGGATCACCTTTTAAAAATGCTTTCCAGAGATGTCCTTGCTAGTAACTTATTACTCTGAAGGCTGTGAGGTGTAGGTAGTGATGAAAAGCATGGACAGTGTCAGAGCATACCTGGGTTTTAATCCTGTTTGTAGCAAATGGTTGACCTTGGGAAGGTCACTTCACCTCACTGAACCTCAGTGTCCCTCTCTATTAAACTGGCTTAGTAAAGCTCACCTCCTCGGGCTGAGAGGAGAACACAAAGTGACTAACACAGTCCTTGGCATACCAGCGGTAGTTATCGCAAAAATTTCTTAGCCTAAAGATTTAACAGTATGGACTTTGTAATCAGAAAGATCTGAGTTTGAATCCCAGTTGTTATTAATATTCTTTGTTATTATGTTTGTAATCATCATTAGTATTGATAGAGAAAAATACTGCTTTAAATCTGTTATCAATCCACAGCACTTATAAAAACTAAAGGCATTAAAAACTATTATTATTTGTTCTCGCTGCCACTTTATAAAAAATATGTTTCCACTCCAGAGGAAATTGCTTTTCACTGTTCTGGTTAACACTAATTAAATGGAGCTAAGTCCATAGGACTGTGTCTAGTTCCTTCCCTAAAATGAATCAATTAACAGTTAGGAATTGCCGTGGGGAAAGAAGAGTCACCATATCCTGATGTGACTGAATGACAAATGCCACAGCTGGAAAGAGATTAGAGAGCATCTCAGGTCAAAAAAGAACATAAATGGTTGCCCCATGTGTCCAATATAGAGGAAAAAGAAAATTAAGTCAAAATGTCATGGAGTCAAATTCTAGCTAATGAGTGTAGGCTCTGCAGGCACCCTGAATAGAGGGAAAGAAAGGTCAAGCCTGTTTCTTAGAAAGCTCCATCGAATACGGGAGGCTTTATACCTTTAAAAGGATAATGATCTCATTTACATGAGGAACACCAGCACACAAATTGCCCTTTAGACTACTTACAAAAGGCTGGTAGACAAAGGCTAGGTACAGTATTATACTGACATATTCTAATAGGCAGCAGAGTTTCTGGTGACAAATAACATCACTTTTGTCAAATACATTTGCACATAGAGACACCAGGTGGAGTTCCTATATGCTTTGCTTCGAGTTTAAATCTCACTGTACTTTTCACAAAAACAGATGCTTACTTTTGATTCATAAACAACAGCACCCTTAAAAGCTGTGAAATCTGCTGGGTACTCTCACTCCAGAAGAAGCAACAGTTCAATGATGGCCGAACTCAATTCAGGGCCTGCTGACTGGGCACCTGCTGTGTGCAGGAATTGGTCTGGCTGCTTGCTCAGGGGCACTGAGAGAAGGGAAGGCAACTTGCTGCTGAGGGACTCTATTCTTTTGAAGAATCGGGCTCATTGATTCATTGGTCCACTCTGGTTCATCTGATTAAAAGAACTTTATTAATTGAAAATCTGAGTTTCAGCTTTTTAGTCAGGTTTACTGAGGTGTAATTTATGTAAAGTAAAAATCTACCTTTTTTTGTGTACAGTTTCAACACATACAATTGTGTAACCAACACCATAATAGAGAGAAGAAACAATTTCATTAAATTTGCCAAATTCCCCTGTGCCTCTTTGTAGACAATCCCTTCCTTGCCCCAGTAAACTGGCAACCAGTGATTTATTTTCTGTCTCTTTTCCAAAATGCCATATAAATATAGTCTTTTGACTATAGCTTTTTTCTGCATAATGCATTTGAATTTCATCCATGTTTTATGTGTACCTGCAGTTCATTCCTTTTTCCTGCTGAGTCATATTTTATTTGGTTGATACGCCACAATTTGTTTACCAATTCGCCAGTTGTATCCTTTCAAGGGGTCATCAGTTTAACTATTCATCAGGGCATTAGGACCAAGGGTCATGTTGAGATGAGCATAGTAGAGACCTAGGTCTGGAGCCCCAAGCTCTAGTGGGGAGATAGGAGTGGAAAGAAATGTTTATTTGTGACCTGTACAGGACATTCATAACATGGGAACTTTATTGTTGAAAACAACTTCCTTTTTACAACACTGGATGACACATGATTTTTAGAGTGAGATAAAGAGGCTTCGTTGCTTTTTCCTACCACATGTGAGCTTCCGAATCTCTCTGTACTTCATTTCTTCATCTTTAAAAAAATGGGTTATAATTACTAACTCAAAGAACAGTTTCATAATCATTTCAATGGGAAAACATTAAAAAATAACAGTATCATACTTGGTACTACACTGTAGTAGTACACAAAACTGTTAGACATTTTTTCAAATATGCAAATGTAGATTTGTAAAAATCTTAGGATGTTGCACCATTTGCAAAAATTAATTCAAAAATAGATCAAAGACTTAAATATAAAACCTAAACTATAAAACTTCTAGAAGAAAACCTAGAAGAAAATGTTTCTGACCTGGTTTAAACAAAAATGTCTTAGATACAACACTACAATTACAACTAATTTTAAAAATTGACATACTCTCAACATTAAAAACTTCTGGTCTTTGAAAGACCTGTTAAAAAGTGAAGAGAAAAGCTACAATCTAGGAGAAAATATCTGCAAAACACATCTCTGATAAAGGTCTTGTATCCAGAATATATTAAAACCTCTTTAACATTAGGAAAAGAAACAATTAAAAAATCGGCCAAAGGTTTGAAAAGACAGTTGACTAAAGAAGCTATGTGGATGGCAAATAAGTACATGAAACCTAGAACACCGTGGATTCAGTTGGCTTTGATAAACTACTTTGGGATATTTATCGCCATGTATGATACTCTTTCAATCACAAAATTATTCTTTGTCCTAAATATTTAACTTACAAATTAATGCATTTTGGGAAATAACTCACTCACATGCAGGGCTATCTGCATATGTTTTAGGATCTTATATCACATTCCCTCTTAGTAACTGAAATCACAAACTTTGGTCCTACTTAAGGGAATATTTTGGAAGATCAAGTCATCATTACAAAACAATTTGTAGAAAACATCACAAGTAATTGCTGATTACAATTTTCAATTTAAAATTAACTATAATTTGGACAGACTTCAATTAATTTTTGTACAACATTCATTTTTTGATTATCAAAATTCTCTGCATGTACATGGTGAGTTATCTCAACTTTGTTCATTTACTCATTTAATATATATTAGATTCTCACATAGTACTATCACAGTCATACCTAATTTTTAGCATTTATTTTAATTTCATTCCCTTTCCCTTTTTAAATCACAAATTACAAGGTCATTATAAAAAGCAACAAGGGGCTAATTTTATCATCATATAAATTCTGAACAAATTATCTAGTGATTTCAGGATAATAAAGGATAAACATAAGGAAAAATGTTTAAAAGGGGATAGACATAAATTTTTATATAAATTTTCTGTTTCCTGCTATAATTTGTTTAGAAAAGTGATTCCTACACAATAGTAATGTTTTCTCTGAGATAGTCCAGCACTGGGAAGGAAGGGACTAAAGTAATTCTCAGATTTTATATATATTTCATAAAATTCTGATAGTAGCTCCTTTCCTGGTCTAGAAGAATATTGTTCTGTGATTATTACTCCATGTGATAGCAGAGTTTAATTTGTGCTGGGCATGTAGATAACATACAGGCAGTGAGGACTGTGTTGTTCCACACAGTGTAATGGGTGAGGAAAGCCAGTCCTGGAGCAACAGTGTCTGGGTTTGAAACCCAACTTCATTACTTACTAGGTGTCTGAGCCTGGCTATGTTTCTTAACTCTGTAGGTTACTGCAGACTATTATATATATATATAATAGTAAATATATATAAATAGTAATAATATATATAAAAAATAGTAAATCCCTCACTGCTGAAGTATTAAATATTTATAAATATATATTAAATATGTATAAAGCATCGAGACCAGTGCCTGGTGTTATAATTACCTTGTCATAATTAATGTTTACAAATATTTAGGACATATTCTTATGTTTCTCTATTCTCATTTTAAAATTGTTGACACAGTATGATAACTGCAATAAGCTTGTCCTATCTAGCTTATCCTGTCCATATTAATTTTATAATTTATTTGTCTTAAAATTATGTGAAAATACTGCAAGACTGGAATAGTGTGACAATTTTCTGTTTAACTTTCATAGAGAATAATTTTTTAATTTAATTTAATTTATTTTTTGGTGACATTGGTTAACAAAATCTAGTAAGTTTCAGGTGTATAAATTAACAGTAAGGCATATATATATATATATATATATATATATATATATACACACACAATATATAAATATTGCATTTTGAGTTCCCCTCCCATAGTTAGATTTCTTTCTGCCACCACATATTTGACTGCTTTCCCCCCATCTACCTCCCCTTCCTCCTTACCCTCTGGTAACCACTAGTCTACTGCCCATGTCCATGAGTCTCTGTTTGTTTGTCTTGTTCATTTGTTGCTTTTAGAAAATAACTTTTTAAATGCTGTTTCTAAATTGAAAGTTTACTCCAGCTAACTATTCTAGTCAGTATTTGCAAATCATGAGTAAAAAGAACTATACTGAGGTACTGGATCTTATTGCCATTTTTGTTCTGTTTGTCTTTGTTTTATTTTGTTTCATTTCTATTCTGCTGAATAGAGCATACTGCCTGGTATTTCAGGTAGTCAGTAGATAGATACATGTTGAATGAATGTCTTCTCTCTTTTTTTCTTAAAGGAGCATCGATTCATTCAACAGGTACTTACTGTTAGTAAGATAAAAAAAATATTTATTTAGCATTTATTCTATTTGCCAGGTAAGGTGTTAATCAAACATTAGTATGACAATATTCGTTATTATTGTTATTCTGTATGACTTTTCATTTATGCAATTTTTTAACGTCTCTAATGTTTTCATAACATAGGCCTTGTAATTTGTCTTAGGATAGGATTAGGTCCATATGTTTATTTTAAACAACTCCAAAAAAAAAATGCACAAATGAGATAGAAATGTGTCATGTTCTCACATAAAAAGGTAGGTAGCTACATGCTGCTATGGCTACTCCATGAACTTATGTTCCTTTCTTCTGCCCATTCTGGTATCTCTTCAGTTTGGTATTCCTCTAGCTCCAAAATGGCTCTCAATTCTAGGCAGCAGGATAAAGAAAAGGACAGTCCACCCCTTAACACACACACTTGTTGGAAGCCACTAGCTGCACAGAATCCTGCAGATAATGTTTTCCCCCAAAATGGGTGTTTATATTGCAAAAGGAGGGCAGGGGATACTGGAAGGCAAACAGTCTCATTTACAGTGAATGTTCTTTGTATATTTCATTTTGCTGTACATCAATGAGAGCAATTCCTGAGTTCAATTTTGCTTATGATGAATAAAATGCGCAGCTGAGAAAACCTGAGATTTTCAAGCAGGGGTAGGTGAGGACCAATGAATACATGATGAAGTTCAGAGTAGGATGTAGTCAGGAGTGTTCATTTGAGAATCATCACATAACAACAGCAATGAAAGCCAAATGGATTAATGAGATCTTCTGGAGCTTTACTTTTCAATATGGTAGCCACTAGTCAAATGTTATTTCAATTTCAATTTATTTAAATAATGTAATAAAATTAAAAATTTAGTTCCTCAGTTACACTAGCTACATTTCAAGTTTCAGTGGCCACAGGTGACTAGTGGTTACTATATTGGCAAGCACAGACCATTTCCATGATTGCTGAGAGCTGTATTGGATAGCAGTGTTCCTGAGAGAGAATTTAGCAAAGAAAACAAACAAAACTTGTAGCTGATTTTAAAATAGATACTGATTTTCCTACATTTATTTATTAAACTTAAGTTTTATTTTTATTCTCAAGCTTTATTGTTATTGCACTCACTAATAATAATAGGCTAACATTTATTGAACACTTATTGGCAGTCAGGTTCTAAGCTAACTGCAATATATTATTTATTTTATTTAATCCCCAAAACTCACAAAATGAGTGCTATTATTATTCTCATTTTATAGATGAAGAGATTAAGGCTCTAAATGTGGGCAAATTAGGCTACCAACTAATAAACACTTCAGAGAGGGAATTTCTGGAGAAAAATTTAGATCAATCTCAATGAATTCAGACCTATATATGGATTTTCCAAGTCATCTTATCAACTGCAAATACATATCATTTTGCCTGTTCCTTTCCAGTATTTCTACTTCATTTATTTTTGTGGTGTCATTGCATTTGCTAAAAACTTCCTGAACAATGCTGAATACTAGTAAAGATATCCATAACTTTGACTGAATTATATCTTGTATATTCTCATTAAATACGATGCTGTGATTAGAATTAGCTATTCTTACAGTAAAAGAATATTAAATTCATGATAGACTATAACAATTTATTTGCTAATAGCATTTTTTCATTCCTAAAATAATTTATTTAATTACTTTGTATTATTCTTTTACATTCTTATGGATTCTATTTTTTGCAACATTATATTTAGGACTTTTGTATTTAGGAAGCAAAAATAATATTTTATTATTTGCATGTGGGTTCTGATTTCAGACATTCTTGGGTTTTAAGTGCAATTTTACTACTAATTAATTGGGTGATTCCTGGCAAATTACTTAACATCTCTCTACCTCTGGAAAGGCTTATCACAGTGCCTTGTGAACCGTATGTGCTTAAAAACATTAATTATTCCATTAGTGGAAATGGCCAACAGTTTTTTTCCTGTCTTAGTCCATTTGGGCTGCTAAAACAAAATACTGCAGACTAGGTAGCTTATAAACAACAGCTCTGGAAGCTGGGCAGTCCTAGATCAAGGCACTGGCAGATTTGGTATCTGGTGAGTCCACTTCCTAGTTCATAGATGCCTATCTTTCCCTGTCACTTCACATAGCAGAAGAGGCAAGGGAGCAATCTGGGATTCTTTTATAAGTGCACTAACCCCATTCATGAGGACCCAAGCTCATGACCTAATCACCTCCTAAAACCATCACCTTAAGGGGTTAAGATTCCAACATAAATTTTTAGGGGAGATAAACATTTAATCCAATGTAATTTCCTTTTCTTTCTTACACTGTTTTTTCCAGATTTCATTATTAAAATTTGGCTATTTGTATAATTTATTGGATAAGATTTTTAACTTTTATGTGTTCTGAAATAGTTTCTACTTAAGAGATTCATAGAAATATCATCTAAACTTGCCTACACAATGCTCTTTTTTTGAGGGGGTGGGAAGAGAGAGTCAGAAGTTAGTATATCTTAACAAAACAAAATTCATTCTTTCTATCGAAGTGTGTGTGTGTGTGTGTGTGTGTGTGTGTGTGTGTGTACCAGATAATAAAGAGTACATTCCAATAAGTTTTTACAATCCAAATCATGGCAGTGAATCGTACTATTAAAATGTATTTTAATATTTAAATTTCAATTGTATCTCTGATGAACGTAATGAAATTTAACATAAATGTGCAAATTTAAATTAATAAACTGTGACTATTTGAGTTACAACACAATTAGCTACATTTAACATGGTAATCCTCATCTTAAATCATATAATATTATTTGAAATGATAATAAGTGAGCATTAAAATAAACATTAAAAACAGAGGACAATTTGTACATCGAATTCCAGTTCTAAGTAAGTTAAAAGCTTTAGCCATTATTAAAAGCTGCCTGTTAATCAGAAGGCCACGTGGTAGGAGGGAATGCAATCCTTTTTCTGGACTCTTTTTAGTAATTTTCCTAGATGAAAATGATACAGAAAAAAATACAAAATTCAGAAACCAAACCATGTGTCATTCATCAAATAAACGAATGAAAATGAACCTAAAAATGGAAATTTAAAATGGAAGAAAATTGATTTGATGATAAGCAGAGAATAGATTAAACATGTACCATATGGCAATTTTAGCCTATCTTCCTAAAGTGTGCTATAAACATAACATTAGCACAAATGATTCTGAGCAAAATGTTCCAAAAGGTGATTTTGCCTGCAGGATTATTACATTTGGTGGTGCTTTGAAGTAATTTTCAAAGGCCATTGTTTTCGGCACTCAAAGATCTTATCTGCCCTGCAACATTTTTTGGCTTGCTCCACATTTACAGTAACATTCTTTAAATTATTTTGACATAGCATTATTAAACCAAACAAACACAGCATCCTCCAACATATTTAAAATGAAGTAGCAAAAGATTCATGGTCAACCATGTAAGATTTTATATTCTCCTTAAGGAAAGATGATAAAATACTAAAAAAAAAAAAAAAAAAAGTAAAATAATCATGTAGACTACCCAATATTAACCAAACATGGATTTGGAGACTATAAAGATCAGGAAGAGGTCCTGAAGAGGAGAAGGGAGAAGGTACGGAGAGATTTACTGTAAAAGATGAAGGAACACATATCTTGGATTAAAGAAGAAATAGAATTTCTCAGATGGAAACACAGTGGGAAAAAGGGCAGAAGAGAAAATAAACATGGGAAGTGAGGGGTATGGAAGGAATCAACAGCATTGGAATAGAAGGTGACTATAGTGCAGCAGTGGAAAAGACTGTGGATAGTTTATTTGAGGTGAGCTGATGGCCAACTTTGGTATTACAAGCTGAGACTCTAGAATGCAGTAAGACATAGTTTGGATGCTTAAAAAATGACTATAATTCATTTTAAAGATATCATATATACAAAATAACATATATGAAAAATGTGTAGTTTAAAAAATAATAAAGAGCCACTGTACTTTCCATCCAACTGAAGAAAAAGAAAATTACCACTACCTTTGAAGCTGTCTTGAGATCCCCACCCCAGCTGGGTGGATTAAGTGGTGTCAGTGATTTGGTGAGATCAGTGGAGAAAAGTGTTTACAGAAGTGTTCAGGAGCCTACAGAGGGAGGCATAAAAACACTGGAGACACTTTAGACAGCAATAGGAATCCTGAGAGGCTTGGAGTAAGAAAGAAACAGTGGGAATACAGAAGAAAGGGAAAACCTACAGTTTATTATCACAAAAGTATTGGAAAGCAAATACGACTCAATTTTGTTTGTTTGTTTTTGTTGTTGTTGTTGTTGTTGTTTTTTGCATGGATAAAACAAAATATTGGTACCACTAATAGAAACAGGAAAGAAAGGAAGGTTTGAAGTTAAAAAACTCTTTTTTTAGACCCACAGTTGAGGGAATGAGACATTTAAGTGTGAAAACCATCAGAAGAAAATGCAAAATGAAGCCAAAGTGAAGAATAGGCATTCAAGAAATAATTTCAAAAAGTGGCTTTTGAAGAATCTGAGATGGAATGAGCCTTTTGAGAAGTAAAAAATAGAACAAAAAGTTAATATTTGAGGCTTGAGGGCTAAGAAAGAGCCAGATGGAGGGATTGTTAGAAGTGGAAACACAGGGGAAACCAGAAGTACTCAGTGTCACAAATAAGGAAAAGAGAAAGTCTTTGGAGAAGGGTGGATTGTGTAGCCTGAGAAAACTCCATATTTATTAACTTCAGGTCAGTTAGAGACTTTGGCAAGAGGGAATAAAGGGATAGAGTCAGCCTGCTAAGGGCTAAGAAAGAAAAAGATGAAAGAGCAAAGCAATTGTGCAGGCATGTCTTCCCTCATTTAGAATGCCAAAGGAATCTCACATATCTATGTTTCTTTGATCCACAGCAATTGGCATTATAGGGTAGCAGAAGTCCACAGATATGCCTTTCGGTCACTGGAGCAAGGGTAAAATGTCCTTGGGATGTAGTCATATAGTGATATTCCAGCTGAGGCAACCCATAACTAGCCCTCTGACACCTACAGTAAGCCAAGGGCAGTGCTGAGACATTCATCACCTCTTTCTCCTTCCAGCCTCTTTATGTCTTAAGAAGGAGAAACGAAAAACAACCACATATTTCCTATTCAGTTGCCAAAGCGGTTGGGCTTTCCTAAACTGCCTGGCGCCCCCCACAAACTGCCTGTGCCTAGTATGGAAAGTTTTGGCTTTGGCTGTTCATTAGAATCGTCTGGAGAGCTTTAAACCTGTGGAAAGTTTTGGGGCCAACCTCTAGAGAATCTGCCTTAATTGTTCTGGGTTGGAGCATGAATACGGATTTTTTAAAAAACTCTCATGGGTGATGAGGGCTGAGAATCACTGCTTAAAAATGACCTCACTTATTTTCATGGTTTTCCAAATGTCAATCAATTAACAAGGACTTCAAATCTGCATCAGTTCACTATTGTTTAAGGTATTGAGGGACATATTTAAAGTAAGATGTGATCACTATCCGTAATATGCCAGGCAGGAAAATAAAACAATATCATATATAATACTTTTGAGAATGTCAAAAGATCTATGTGACCAGAGCTGAATTGTATGATGACAATTGGTGAGGGCTAAGTCAAGATTGTATGCTTGAAGCTATGCTTCAAAGTATGGGAGAGAAAATTCTAGTTTAACATAAGCCTAGTGAGATTATAAGCCTATGAGAAAGAGGCTAAGGAGT
This sequence comes from Eidolon dupreanum, assembly GCA_028627145.1. Classification (NCBI taxonomy): domain Eukaryota; kingdom Metazoa; phylum Chordata; class Mammalia; order Chiroptera; family Pteropodidae; genus Eidolon; species Eidolon dupreanum. Next base: position 68,106,015 of record CM053509.1, read on the forward strand.
AAAATTCTTCAAACTTCCCTGCATCCTTTACCAACTGACCAGTGTTTGTCTGTGAGTTCAATAACTGCGCTCCACAGGCAATGCTGACACCATCTTCCATGAGAACAGCAGAGGATGGTGGCAAAATATAGGCCATCTCTGTACCATCCCTTTCCTGGCATACCCATGTGTTTCTCCCCTTTGGATTCTAACCTATACAAAGAAGTAGTTCTTTACCTTTGGCCAGTGTGGCATGAAAGATTACATGACAGCAGAGAGTCTGTTCTCAAAGCTATGGCCACAGTACTATTTAAAATGTCACTTTTGGAGAGTTGATCTATGCTGAGTGGACCCTGGTGAAACTGATTCTAAAGAGGCAGAGGTGGGCTTACATTCTGCTGAGTCTTTCTGTTGAATAAGAATAATTCAACTCTAACCCAGTGGGCTCCTTTGGTATCTACTTTCTGCCTATTCCTTCATTAGAAATTCTCAAGCACTGAATTCCCCTTGTCCCAGGGAACCCATCCCAAAGAAGCACACCACCTGATGGGGGGAACTAGGTTACCATTTCTGGACATCATAGCACCTTGTCCATTCTCAAGGGGAAGTTACACTGTAATTAATAGGTCAGATTCCAAGAAACTATGGAGACTACAGCCCTATAAGTGGGTGGAGAATTCCAAGGAAGTTTTGCTGAGGAGAAGGGTGTGGTCTCTTCTCAATAGTCTTCATGGCAGCCTGAGAAGTGAGAGATGAAGACAGCCATTCATAGTATTCTCTGTAATCTGCTGTGCCAGCCCATGGTTTAAACCACTGCCCTCATCGATTTGACCTTTATCTGGCACTAGTATATCTATCTATTGCAGTTTAGTAAATATGGCAGGAGAACATATGTGACAGTTTTGAGTGATGGCCAAGAGCACATGCTCTGGGATCAGAGCCCTGGGTACAAGCCTCTGTTCCTTCCTCATCACTTATTTGTTAGGTGACCTCGTGTGAGTTACTTAATGTCTCTGTGCCTTAGTTTCCTTACGTGACAAAGGAGTTGAGAATAATAGTAGGATCTAATTTGTTCTGAGGTTTGAATATGCTCTTAGCCTAGCAAACAGTAAACATGCAATATGTATAAGCTATCTTTTGTTGTCGTTTATTATCTTTTTTCTTTTTCTCTCCTTTCTTCCTCCCTCCCTACTTTCCTTCCTTCCTCTCTTTTCATGTGTGTGTGTGTGTGTGTGTGTGTGTGTGTGTGTGTGTGTATGCATGTGTGTGTGTACATGTATACCAGATATTATCATATTAAAGTCTATGGAAGATCTTCTTTGTGTATCCAAAAGTCTAAAAATCCAAGTCTAAATCCAAATCTCAAGAAAGGTTTTCCAAGAATGCCAGGGCTTTTGGAAAAGAAGTGAAATTCTTGTTATTTAAAAGACATTCAGATTCACATAATGAGATTTGGGACTTTTGAGCTGACAAGGTTTTTGACTTTGAATTGATTCTATAATGAATTTGGGGGACCTGGGGATGTAGCAAATGCATTTTAGGTGTGGGCTGGATGTGAATCTTTGTGGGCCAGAGGGAAGACTGTGATAGGCAGGACTATCACCACAACCATTCACAGATGTCTAAACCTAAATTCCCTAAACATGTAAATATATTATAGCAAAGAGAAAATAAGGTAGCAGATAGAGTTAAGGTTGCTAATTAACTGATCTTAGCTAGATTATTTCGGATTATCTAGGTTAGCACAATATAATCACGATGATCCCTAAATGTGGCAGAGGGAAGCAGAAGAGTCAAAGGCAGAGCGATGAAAAATGAGAAGGACTACAATGACCACTACTGGCTTTGAAGATGGTGAGGAGCCATGGGCCAAGGAATACTGGCAGCCTCTGGAAGCTGGAAAAGGCAAGGAAATGTATTCTTCCCTAGAGTATCCATAAAGGAATACAGCTTACCAACACATTTATTTTAGCCCAGTGAGACCAATTTTGACTTCTGACCCCCAGAACTATAAGAAATTTCTGTTGTTTTAAGCCAATTAGTTCACGGTAATTTGTTAAAACATTAAAAGAAAAAAAAAAAAACTAATACAGAGCACAGTTCCATTTATTTCAGCTTAGCTGTGTAGAGTTCTATGCTGGTATTTTGGAACAAATTTCCTGCTGCTGTAAATAAAGTATTACTTCCTCTTGTTTGCCTGCTCCCTTTCATATTTGCTTGTTTACAAAAATGGGAGGCTAACACAGTAAGAAAAAAAATCAAACCTGATTTTCAAGCTATTGCCGTCCATTTTTTTCCACAGCAAAACTTAAAAAGTTTTCTTGTGTTACTGTCAAGTCTGCTTCCTGACACTTTGTCTTTTCTTGAAAATGAGAATGTGTGATGAATTAAAAAGCTCAAGAATAAAAAGAAAGAGAGGAGGAGCTATTATCCTGGGAGGTTTGGTCTGCTTTTGAGTAATCATAAGTTAATTATATTTATTTGTCCAGAACAGAGATGAATAATATTTTTGCACTGGGTGAAGGGAAAGGTGACTAAGATGTCTGTGTCGCTGTTATAGAGGTCGTCCACATGGGATCAATCCTGCCTTCCTCATGTCACCAGTCAAAGTGTATTTAAAAAGGCATTATAACAGGCATTATTCTCTATTGCATTCTGAGTAATATGGACCAAGTAGAGGCTTTATTATGTTGAAATAATTAGGAAGGCACTTAGATATGTCAAGTAATTACACACTCGAATACATTTAAATAAAATAAGAAAAAATATTATCTCTGAGAAACATTTCCTCTTGTCATAGTTATATTGTATTTTGTGTAAAACCAAAACCTGCCCTCATGGATCACAGTTTTGATTCCGTGTTTTTGATTAAAATATGCAACATGGCACAAATTGTATTCAAGAATTCATATATTTAATGGTGAAATGCTTTTGGAAGGATCACTACAAGTCAATAACACTAAGAATATGCTGAGAAAATGAGCAGTTAAGCCTTTAAATTGCTGAGTATAGATGTAATTCTCAATTACAATACCAATGATATTCTTCATAGCAAAAACTACACTGAACCTAAAGATAATGAAACAATGAAAAGTGAAAACTAGCAAAATGGCACATGTTTCTCTATCATATAAGATTATCTAGATATGTAACTGTCATATCTGGGAATATCAACAAGGTTCAGTAATTTGTATGAATTTATTTACTTAGCATTGGTTAAAGTAAGGGTGCTGAACTATGCACAAAGGTAGGAGAAAAGATGCAAATTAGAAGAATTTGCATTAATGTCTCTCTCAAAGTCTTTTTCTAGAGCCTCCCTGAAAGGATAAAGTGAATTTAGGGTCCCATTAAAATAATTTTACGTCCCTTAGTAAGTTTCAAATATTCTGAAAAATTAGCTCAGATCCTTCATGTAATTAGTATCAGACTAATCTTCCTGAAATATCAGGGCATTTCATCAATGTCCCACCCTTGCTTAATATTAAATGGCTTTATGTTTCTCGCTGCATTATTCACTGAAGAAGCATTTGTTGAACAGCAACTACATGGAAGATACAGCACTGGGAAGTGGGCGCAAATGGGAGGTGGGAATGCTGAGAGAAAAGAAACAGAATACGGTTCAGGTGCTCATGGAGCTTATGGCTTAGTAGAGGAGATAAAATGTATATAAACACTACAATAGGTAGAAGGTGGCAAATACTGTTAACAGTGGAGGGAGAAGTTTAAGCAGAACTTGGGATTTTAGGTGTATCTTGATGGGTAAATGTGAAACTTAAAAGGCAAAGCTAATAAAAGGCAGGTATTCCAGACAGAAAGAAATGCCCAGGATCAGAAAAGCAAAGGGCATTTCGAGGAATACAGTTGTTCATTTTGGCTGGATCATGGGATATCCAATGGAGATGTACAGAAGTATGTCAGAGAAAAGCTAGAAGGTGAGTGAGGGCTTGTGTAGAGAGGGTTGGATGCCTGCTCGGGGAAACTGTATTCAGCAGACAGTGAACAGAGAGAAATTAAAAGCTTTGGAGCAGAGGTGGTGCCAGGTCATGGCCAGGATTTTGGAAGGTTAATGAGTAAGATGGTCTGAGAGGATGGACTGCTGGGAGACAAGGACAATAGTTAAAAAGAGTTATAGGGATTTTAGCAGTGGAAACAAAGGAGAGGAAAACAAATGCAAGTGATCGACTTGACAACTGCTGTGATGAGAAATTATTGAGAAAAGCAGTCAACAGTGGCACCAAGCCCTTAATAAATGACTGGAAATCAGTTGGCGATAATGACAGATCGCCAGCAGGAAGTGTGAATTAAGCAGGTGAAACAATAAGTTCTATTTTGGATATGTTGAGCTAAGAGTGCCAGTGAGATAGCCAAGCGGAAATGCCCAGCAGATGGTTAGAAAAGTGCTTCAAGGAGGGAGGTCAGGGTAGAGACCAAGAGTAGAGAAGTCCCCCACTACACAGGCAGTTTTAAAGACATGGGAGTGAAAAGCTCACCAACAGAAAGAGTAAGGAGGCCGAGCAGAAGTCTTCTGAAGGATGCAAGAGCCACATCCAAAGAGGGGGAAGGAGTTCAATGGAAGTTAAGGGAGAAGTGATGTCTAAACAGAAGGGTTTCTAATCCACCATCAAATGCTAAAAGACAATTACACAGCAGAAGATGGATTGAGAAATGGTAATGACTAACAATTATTTTGCACTTAGTATATATCAAGTGCTATGTTAAATTTTATAGATATGATCTCATCGACTTGACCCCAAACCACAAGATAGATTTTACTGTCATCACCAATTAACAGATGAGAAAACTAAGGCTTTTGGAATTAAAGGAACTTGTCCAAGGATATCATGCTAGTAGGTTTTGGCAGAGTAGGCTTGTACCCAGGGCACTCTGCTCCACTGAACAGTCGCTTACAGTTAACAAATTCCTTGTGCCACATGTCCATTGCTGTGGGATTTCTTCAGCTGAAATGTTCCTCACATTCCTTAAAAACAGCCCTCAGAGCCCAGTCCAAGGACTGTCATTCCTATAAAATCTTTTACTGACTCTTCAAATATCCTCTCTTTATAATGTTCACAGCATTTGTTCTTTAAGACATAGATGACCATTTAGTTTTATGTAATGTCCTCTATTTTGCACCAATAATTTAAGTGCACTGTTCTCTCCTCAGCTACATAGTTGGCTTCTTCCAGCAGAGATTGCTCACCGTTTATATTTCCTCTATACCCTACAGAACAACTTGTTGTCAGTGAAAGGCATAGTGTATCCAGTGAGGAAATATTTGTTGTAAATTAACCCACACCTCCAGACTTTAAAAGAAATCAGAATTGGGTTCAGGCTCAAGTGAGCACAAACGCTCTTGGTTATGTGGGTTCATTAGGATGATTCTTCTAAGAAAGCAGAATATTCTCAGCTGACTCAAAAGGTGCAGGCCTGAATGGATGATGACTAGGCAGGAAAGACCCTGCTCATTGGGTGGGGCTAAGGATGGCTGTTCAGAGCTAAAAGTTCTGAAAATATACTTGGCTTCTCACATAGTTATCACACCCCTGCAATTGTTAGCAAATTAAGGCATATAATTTTTCCAGCGGACTAGCAGTTTAAGCTTATTTTAGATGGTTTTCTTTCCTTTTTTCCTTTGATTTCTGAATTCTGAATTTTTTTCCCCTTTATAGGGAGTATTCTATAAAAAGTCTCTGAAACAAAGCTTTACTTTTCTTGGTTAAAAAAAAAAAAGAAAATCTTACTTCTTTAGAGTAAGATTTAGACAAACTCCAAAATGTAAGCCCCTTGAATTTTCTGGCTCATATCCATCTGGCAGCATTACTCAGGCCACAAGCTCAATGTGACTTCTTGCCATTTCTCACTCAAAGTGCAAAAGAGCAGTGTCCTGGGCAGAAGCTTAACTGCCTTCAGGATTAGGGACTCCTTATTTGTGTCTGGAACATCTACTTGATGACTGCTACGAAGTATATCTTTCCCCTGCCTTTGAGTGCTTGTTTTCAGCTTATCTAAATATCTCCACAATGTTATTCCCAATGTATTTGAGCAAGTAAATGCCAAACTAAATGCATTTAAAACCACCATCATCTGCAATGGAACTTTATTCTAAGAGAAATGAGGGCATAGCACATCTAAACATCTAAATAAAGAGTTTCATTTTGGTAGGAAAAAAGACCATCACAATGAAACTCTTTAACTCATTACAGATGAACTTTCCTCATATACCATAAGCTTACATCCCTAAATTTTTCTGTAAATTAATATTATCTATCTCTCCGAAATATTAAACTGAATAATGTTCTTATATAAACACAGTTTTACATCACCTCCAAGAAAAAATGTGAAGTGCTCCTTTAATTTCAAGGAAATAAAGCTCATATCACAGACTCTGTTATGACAAAGGGAGCATTTTATTCAACTTTGAGTTCAAGATACTTTCCGTGAATTCAACAAAAACATGCATGGTTGAAATTCCGGATCCTGTAATCAACACTCTGACATATTTTCTAGAAAGGTGATAAATCTTTGGAGGCAAATAGCATCCTTTGTTTAATACTTAAGAAAAATGAACAGTTATAATTCAGAGAACAAGCAAAGATGTATCTTTATCCTCACTCGATGTGCCTATGTTGACAGTCTTTTCTATGTGATACTGGACCAACTAACTATAACTCAAACTTCAGATGTTTATGCTTAGAAAAAAAAAGTTTCTATTTTGGACTGTATAGCTCTCATCAGCATTTAGTTTTAGAAACAGAAACTTTTTTAACTCAGAATTTGTAACAGTAAGACAGATTCTCATTTTGATGATGACAGCTGATTTAGGGAAAATGTTTATTTCCATTTTAAAGTCTTCAAAGACACACACACATAATAACTTTCCATAGTAACAGTGTAATAAAGGCAAAGACACACAGTTTTGGATTTGGTTTTCACAATTCTACAATGGGTTTTCTACTTTCTTTAATAGTTTTGTGAAACAGGATACAGAGCTCCTGTCCCACTGAGAGCTTAAAACCTCCTCCCTTCCCTAGCCTCCTCTTAATTTGATTCCTTTGGGATTCTTTCTTGTTTGAGCAGAGAATCTGCTCCCCAGCTCAGATGTGCTGACTGACTGGGTAGACTGCCAAGCACCAGGATTTTCACTCTATGTCATCCACACTCGGGATGCTCTATGTATCCAGTTCTGATGGCTGAATCTTTCCCCCATTGTCTGTACTAGGATTAATGTCTAGGTAATCCTCTTTACGTCAGTTACTCCATCTTGATTTTGCCAGTTTTCCTCCCAAAGATTCAGCCACAGATACTAAATCTAAGACTGGGGCCTTGCTCTTATCAATGTTCTGGATTCCCAGCCAAGGGCTTTGCCTGTAGGCCATGGAACTGTACTTGCCAATTACCAGCTATGTAACCTTGACTAAATTCATAAACCAATCTATGCCTCAATTTTTCCATCTATAAAATCGGAATCACATTACCTACCTAACAGATTTTTTTGAGGATTCCTTGTATTGTGATTAGGACAATACTTGGCACAGTTAAATACTCAAGAAGAAAATCTATTGTTACCATTCTCTCTACCTGGGCTTACACAGGGCTGACTGATGCTGACCACGGTACAGAACTTACCACCAGCTGACAATTAACGACATGTCACAATTTTGTCATCAGAGTTTTCTTCTGCCAAGTTCCTAAAGCTTGGTCTATTTACTTCATTCTCCACAGCCTGACCTCGACTGCCCCCTCCCTGTCCAGTTCTGTGACCTGCAGGCCTGAGCCCTACTGAACAGAAGTCACACCTTGCTCAGCCACCCCTACTTTTTGTGCATTTCCTGAGGCCTATGCCTCTGTCTATTGCATATTTCCTTTCATTATATGAGTTCCAAAATATTATCAGAATTGAAAACTTCTTGAATATCTTTTTAAAACACTCTAATCTCTTGTGGTGATGTATCAGAAGTAAAGTATTTAAGATTATTTTAGCAGCTGTACTAAAGCCCAGTTGAAACTGGGTGTCTTCACATTTTTAGTGAAAGGAGAAATTGGTTGTGGAAAAATGAGGAATGGAGAGGAAGGAAAGAGGAGAAAGGGATTAATTACATACATACTCATCTCTTCACAATACCTCTACAGGCTAGGTATCACCAGAGGCTCAAAGAGTTTTTCTAACTTGTTCAAGGCCAATAGCATGAGGCCCACACTCATCTACAACTCTTGCACTGGTTGCTGCAGGTACAGTCAAGTGTCTGCCAGGTGGAAAGGGGGCTCCAAATGAAAGAGTCCTCCACAGATATCTAAATACCAGAATTATCATTGTTAATTGTGTATTTGTGTCATTTGTCTTCTGATCATTTTCCCTGTTACTTAGTAACAGCTAAGAGTCTAATGCTAAAACCAGTCACACATGACGTAATTCATCCACATCTATGCTCAATGCCTGTCACTGAACCTAGTGGCGAAACACCCAACCATGCCCTTGTAAGCATATCCATTTGTATATTTATTTGCTGTCTTTAAAACTATTTCATATCCATAATCCAATTTCACCTGCCCAACACTTGTATTAGTTTTCTCTTGCCGCTGTACCACAAACTTAGTGGCTTAAAACAACACACATTTATTATCTTGGAGTTCTGTAAGTCAGATGTCCAAAATGGGTCTCAGTGGGCTAAAACTAAGGTGTCAGCAGGCTGCATTCCTCCTGGAGCCTCTAAGGGAGAATCGGCTTTCTTGCCTTTCCAGCTTCTAAAGGCAGCCAGTATTCCTTGGCTCGTGGCCCATTCCCCTATCTTCAAAGCCAGTAAAGTTAGGCCAAGTTCTTGTCATCCTGCCATTTCTCTGGTTCTCTCTCCTTTCCCTCTCTCCTCTATATTTTAGGACCCTTGTGATTATACTGGACCCAACAGGATAATGCAGGATAATCTCCCTATTTTAAAGTCAGCTGATTAGCAACTTTAAATCCATCTACAAGCTTATTTCTCCTTAGCCGTGTAACCTAACATATCCATAGGTCCTAAGGATTAGGACATAGGCATCTTAAGTAAGTCACTGCCACTAACCTTATGACTTGGGTGAAAGCAGGGGTTTCTCCTGAAATGGATTAGGAAAATGAAATGAAAACAAATAAATCACTGGCCCATGGCATAGTCATAAGCAATGGCAAAGCCAGAACTATAATCTAGTTATACTGATGTTCAAGCACTCTCACCACAAACTCCTTTATCCTTAAACTTTTAAACAGAGCCTTCCCTCTCTTCTCACTTTCTGGATGAGGTTGTAAATTTCTCTGCTTTAATTATCCTATGAATGTTTATACTCCTGAAGTCTATCCCTCACCGCAATATCTGTCATGACCTTTAGATTTATATTTCTAGCTACCTATGCCATGGCTCATCTGTTCAGCTCATGGAAGCCTTACATGGAATAAATTTAAAACCAAACTCATTGACTTCTTAAAACCTGTTTCCCCTCCTAAGGTTCTTATTTTACTTTGATCAAATTGTCCACACCCAAAATATGGATGTCATCCTCTGCTCTGTCTCTAAATACCCAATAACTGACTTCTATTCTTCTCAGAATCTGTCTACTTTTCTCCAGTTCTACTGCTTTGACTGAAACCACCACCATCGTCTCTTACCTGGATTTATTTCAGCATTTTTTCTAACCACTCTTGCTTCCTTTCTCAAGCTGTTCTCAATGTTGTGGCAAGAACTCAATCATTGATTGTATAAATGACAAGATTTTATAATCCTCAGATCTGTTTATCTGTGCAACTCTCCTAACCTTGGGACTCCTCACTCCAGCATCACTGAAATTCTCTCATTTTGTGACATGCACACACACTCTCTTGCTTCTGGCCTTTGAATATTGGATTTCTTCAGAATGTTTCCTATTCCTACCCTCTCATCTGCCTGAATCTTATTCATTCTTCAGTTTTCAGCTTAAACTTCTTGTCTTCCCTTGACATCTTGATTCTCCTTAGTCTGGGTAGACATCTTCCCCATAAGCTTGTCTTTACTACAGTACTATATGAAAACTGTCTGGTTTCCACTCGATTTAGCTCTAAGTCCCATAATGGCAGCTACACAGCTATCTCAAGCGCCATTTGATCTTCATATGAGCACAGTGCCTGGCACATAGTAAATGTTTAAAATACCTTGTGGCATGAATAAATGGCTTGTTTAATTACATTAAGGCCTAAACTTAAATGGAGTTAAGAAAGAGCCCAATTCTTTTCCCAATTCTTTTATCCGCTAGGGTCTTTTATACATCCAGTCTTCTCTATTTTTCTGAACTCTTAAATTCATAATCAAATCAGGCCAGTTCCCATGGCCAGTGATTATTCTATGCAATCTAGTAGTAATTACCTTGGCTATACCTTAATCGAAGAGAATTTCACAGAAAGACAACTCTTAGGGATACTTTTAGGGAAAGAATTGTTTTTACTTAAAGGAGAAAAAAAATTTGCAAAATTTAGTGGCCATTCAAAAACAGCACATACAAATGTTTGTTAAGAGGGGACAACAGAAATATTTTCCTTTTGTAATTAAAATTTAGTTTGAATATAAATTATGCAAAGTTTTTTTTTAACTTATTTACCATTCTCAACTTCCCCCAAGTAACGTGAATAACAGGTTACTCTGAATGGTATTCCACAAGTGCACATAATTCACCAATCCTTCCCTTCTGCCTTTTCCAGAAACAACTGTTATCATGTCCTTAGAGAAAGCCTGATAAATAGAAGAAATTTATGACTCTGGAAATTATTTGAGATAACTGTAGTGGTTTTATCAAACATTGACGAATATTGATTCATTCCACAGTAACTAAATTGTATATGACAACAAATATTCTCACATAAAGAAGTGAAGGACAGATCATATATAATAAATCAATTATTCTATGGCACTGTTATTTTTTAGACTATTGCTCAGTAATAAATACACTGCATGATAGATTTTGAAATATGTTATTGGGTAATAAACTTGTATATCTTTTTCAGTGCAAATGACAAACATCTGTGATTTATTTAGAGACAATGCATTTGAGCTAAACAAGCAATGCAGTTCTGATGGTTCTCCTAATTGGTTAAACTCTAAAGATGTAACTTGCATTGTCACCGTTTAATGCTGATATTCAGACAATATCTCTTCTCAGTCAGAAATTTGGATTGTGTTCTAAAGCCTATCCAGGTTGGATTTGGTGGCCAAGGGCTGGTAACGGTGCACTTAAATCTGCTACTCTTTGCTGCAAATTTGAGTCAAATCAGTCCGTTTATTTTGCCAGACGTGTAGCAAATATAAAGTGTCCATATTACAACTAATACCAATCTAAGAGAACCCAGAAATTCATGCAAGAAAGTAGCTAGGCGTGACAGTTAATTTTATGATTTGATAACAAAGCAGACACAGGGTAAGAAAGAGAGAAAACAAAGATAACTCTGAATGTGTAACAAAAAGCATGAAGGTGCCATTCACTGATGAGGAAAGAGCAGCAGGTCTGGAGGAAGCTAAGAGAAATCCAGTTTTGGAGCTGCCTTTACAAATATTATTAGACATTCCATGTTGAGATGTGGAGTAGGCAGCAGGATATGAGAGTCTGGAATTCAGAGGAGACATTTTCAAACTGGAAAGAATTTAGAGTGAATCTTTAGGAAAATATCAAAAAGAGGAGGACTGCCAGACAATGGAAACTGGCACATGTTGTTCTAGGTTTTTAAAAAAGAAAAGTGAGTGGGAAAATAATAAAACAATAAACTTAAAATATAAATTTTTGATGGATTATTAGACAAGTTGAGATCAGTAAGGGAAAAAAAATACTAGTTAGTTGAGTGATAGGAGCCAGATGAAGTCACTTTGTCTTAGGAGTAAGTCTTCTATAGGTGTTCTTTTTTGGTGTATACTGGAAGATGAGGAAATAACCAGAGCAGACAGAATCTTGTTTTCTGTGAAGCACATATCAGAGTGGTTCAGGTTTGTCCAAGAGATGAAAAAAGAAAGAAGAAAAAAGAGAAAACCAAGAGCTGAACATGAAGCATACAGATTGCCAATTACTGGATTCATGTCCATCACCATGAAAATGCCTAATGATACTCCACAGAGCCATGTACTTGCCTATATACATGCAGTTGCACAAGATTTCTTTGGTTTTGCTTTTTTATTTTTTTTCAAATCAATATCTTGGATAAAGAGATGAGAGGCTTGGTTATAAAATATGAAGTACTATACTCAAAGCGAGAAAAAGACAGCTGTTTGTGAGACATGAAATTCAAGTTTCGAATTTTGAAATAAAATCTGGATTACAGGCTAAAGCTGATTCCTTTGTTTCACATTTTCTACCAGGTACAAGCTTTTAAATGTCTATAACAACTGCTAATGGTTATGAAGTTTCCTTTGGGGGTGATGGAAATTTCCAAAATTAGATAGCAGTAATGGCTACACAATTCTGTGAATATAATAAAAACCACTGAATTACAAATTTTAAATGACTTAATTGTATTATATATAAACTGCACGTCAATAAAGACATTTTTAAATATCTATAAGACCTGGTGGAAAACATAAATAAATAAAGTGAATCACTTTATATTATTTCAAGATATTCAGCTTGAAACATTCGGCCATTTCAATTTTTTGTTTTCTGTCATTTGCTAGAGACATAGTTTCTGCTAAGTATTTCTGAATTATGAGAGATATAATTGCAATTGCAAAGACGAGTGGTAACCAACACTTGGCCTGTGTCAGGAAGACATTAGAGAATGGAAGTGGCTCTACAGAACAGAAGAGCTGACCCACTGGAAGAAAAGCTCCCTAATTCACGTGTTGGCTGCGGAGGAATGCTGAGCCTGCATGCTAGTTCCTCTAGATTTTCAAGAAAACCCTCGAATCCAGATTTTTATGAGAAATCTTCACATTTTTAAATGTTTGCTCTAATTTTCTGGAAAAAAATCCGCTTTGTTGGCTCAATAAAACACATCTGCAGGTGGTAGCTGGCCTGTGTATTACAAGTGTATAGCCACCTTTTGAGATATAGGCGAAAAAGAAAATCATATATCCATGTTTAAATCCATTCCTACCCTAACCAGATAATTTAAAAATCTCAGTATCAGGAGCTAAAACATACAAATAAGTCTTCTGAAAACTATTGTTACCCTATGCTCCAAGGTAGATGGTAACTTCTACACAGAAGGCAAATAAGAGCATTGACACAATTCTCAGTGTGTCTGTTGCATAAGTGAATATATGCACACAAGATTAAACACATAATAAAAAGTTAAAATTTCATCTGAATTACTATTTTCTAAAATAAGGATGGTCTGTATCACGTATGCAGATTTGTGTTTAGTAACATTTTAAATTTCATGAAACTGTTTTCAGGTAATCACTAACAGTATGTCATCCCATAGCAAACATCTATTCTATGAAAATCTATGTGCAAAATAACTTTTGGGGAGAGGCAATAATGTTTTAATATATAATTCTGTTCCATGAATTGGACTAAAGAAATTTTAGTTCAGTTCTTTTTTCTTTTTTTTTTTTTTTTGACATGATTGTGCTTGAATTTCTCCAGCAATTTCATCAAATGTATTTTTAACTTTAACAAACAGTAAGCTTTAATGTATTCCTGTTTGACACAATGAAATTGTGTAACTCCCACAGCTTTATACTTTTTTGATATTATATAAGAACCCTGTAATTTTATGTGCCAGAGAAGACAGAGCACCTGAGAATAAACGCCTATTCAAACTTGTAGAGCAATATCTGAAGATACACTTTGCATTTTTAAAGTAACCTGGGGTCAAAATTCACAAGAAAACAAGAGATGCTCAAAATAATTTACTGAAATAAATATGCTTTTCTGATTACATTTTCTATTTCAAATTTTTCTAAAAACTTGTCATTAGTCATATGGGATCTGTCAAAGTGTCAATATTTAAAACACTAAACTGTGTTTCCTCACTTCAGAGATTTGGATATTTGAAACTAACTTTTGGAAGAATTGAAAAATGACATCTGAAACATAAACAAATGTTTCAAATTATTGTTATCTGGATCATGACATACCATATCAAACTTTTTAAATTACTAAAATAAGTGAAGTAGACATGGTTCCCTAGGATGTCATTTTTCAAAGAAGACAGCAAAGTTAACAAATGTATCTTATCTATAAGAAAGGCTTTTTACAGTTCTGAAGTTTCATAAAGCAAGCTTTATCAAGCTTTATCAAGCTTGACAGGAAAGAAATAAGATATTTAAAAAAAAAATGACCTATTAAGGAAAATTCCTAGATCGTAGATACAGTTAGGGCTTCTAAATTAATTTCTGCCTTTTTAGGTTGTCACTGAAGTTTAAATACAGCAGGAAATCCTAGCCTTTCAAACTCCATTCTAACTCTCTATTAATGAAACATTTATTACTCTTAAAATTGGGAGAAGATCCACACTGCCCATTCAAAGATTATTATGATCCCACATACATGCTTATAGAGTCATTTGACAATGCAAGGGCCTCCCAGACACAGCTCCATTTTATATATGACAACATCGAAAGCTGGGGTTTGTGAATCTTGACAGTTAACTTAATCATGATGCATTTGTTCTAAAATTAAGGACAAAATCAACAGCAGCTAGGACTCTATACATAAATCACAAAACACAAAGTACAGCTTGCATTGCCCTCATGAAGTCAAAGAAATTTTGCTTGGGACAAACTGAGGAAGGTTTTTTCCTGTTAATGCTAATGTTCAAGTATAGAGTTATGTGGTCAAGGGCAGCCTTTGACAAAGTGCATACCACACAACAAAATTTGCTTACTTTTTTTACTTAATTCAATGTCAAGATTAGTTCCACATCAATAAATACAGATCTTCATTCTTCTTTCTAAATATTATATAATATCTCATAGAAATGAAGGATTGATTTATTTGGTCATTGATGGTTATTTATTATAGTGGATTTCTAATTCCTTACTAATAACCTGTAAAAACATTTCTACATGTGAGAGTATTTCTAAAGAATGGATTGCCAGAAATAGAATTGCTCGGTCAATGAGTTTGCTTTCTAAAAAATTTGAAAAGAATTGGCAAGTTGCCCAACAAAAGAACTTTACCAATTTGTTTTCCAAGCAACAGTATATGAGGCTGCATATTTCCCTGTACCCTATATCAGTACCGAACAGTGCTTGGGCTTTTAATTTTTGACAATCTGCTAGGTGAAAACTATGTTATTTAATTTGAATTTCTTAGATTAAAAATGAAGTTGACCATCTTTTCAAATGTTTATTAATAGTTCCCCACTTGTCTTCACATATTTTCAGTTCTTCTTTTGTGAACTATCTGTCTAGACTTTTGCATATTTTTTGTTTGATTAATTTTACTTGTTCTTATTTTTGCAGGAGCTGTACATATATCCAAATTCTTAATCCTTTGTCTTTTATGGCAAAACATTCTCCAATTCTTGTGTTAGTGCTTTATTTATGACATTTAAAAAACTGTTCAGAAGTTTAAATATTATAATAAGTTCAAATACAGAAAAGATTAGTTATGGACTTAAGAGTTCTTTCACACTTCAGAAGGCTTTTTTTACCTATGATTTACAGATTTGTGTCTTAGCTCTGACTGTTTAGAATTTATTTTCCAAGAGGACATCCACGTGTTCTAACATCACCTATTATATAATCTATTCTTTCTTCTACTGATTCAATTGTAACTACATTTTAATACATAAATATGTGTTTTTCTTGACTGTATTTTTCTCCTAATCTTCTTAACTCCAAGTCAACACCACATTGTTCTAATTATGCAGACATATATTATATTGTGATATCTGGAAGGGTA
This sequence comes from Eidolon dupreanum, assembly GCA_028627145.1. Classification (NCBI taxonomy): domain Eukaryota; kingdom Metazoa; phylum Chordata; class Mammalia; order Chiroptera; family Pteropodidae; genus Eidolon; species Eidolon dupreanum. The sequence goes on from CM053509.1 coordinate 68,121,825, forward strand.
AATGACCTTCTACTATTCCTCTTTCAGAAGGTAATTTTTAAATTTTATTTTGAAAATTTTCAAACTTGAAAAAAGAATAGTACAGTGAACTCACATTTCCAACATCAGATTCAAAAATTAACAAGATTTTGTCTTATTTTGCTTTATCTATTTTAATTTTTTTTCCTTTGCTGAAGTATTTTAAGACAGATTTCACAAATTTTGTCATTATACCCTTACCTATTTCAGAGTGTACTTCTTAAAAGATGTTTACATACATAATCACAAATGCTATAACATCTATTGAAACTAACAAAAACTTCATTTCTTAAAAATTTCTATTCCATAAATAAATGCCTCCAATAGTTTTGAAAGTTCTTTTTACAATTGATTTGTTTGAATAAGATCCAAACAAGTTCAATACGTCACAATTGGTTATTGTGCCTCTTAAATTTATTTTGGTATACAGCAGCCCTCCATCCTTTGTCCTTTTCCTTTCTTTCCTTTTCTTCTTTCTTTTGTTCTTTCTTCCTCTTCCTCTCCCCCTCTTTCTCCCTCTCTTTATCCCCCTCTTCTTCTTCCTTTCCTCCTCCCTCCCTCTCTCTTTTCTTCTTTCTTTCCATGCCCCTGACATGTTGAAGAAGCCTAATAACTTCTGCTCCTTGTTTTCAGATTTATTGTGTTCCTCTTTCCCTCATATTTCTTATAAAAAAATCATTAGCTCTAATGGCCCAATTGGATTCAGGTTCAACTTTTGGCAAGAACACTTTATGTTGAGGCAATAGTTACTTTTATGTGTCAACTTGGGTAGACCATAGTATTTAGATATTTGATCAAACATCATTCTAGATGTTTCTCTAAATGTATTTTTTTAAGTGAGATTAACATTAAAATCAGTAGACTTTAAGTAAAGCAGATTACCCTCCATAATATGAGTGGGTCTTATCCAATCAGTTGAAAGCCTTAAAGAAAAAAGAAAACTGATTTCCCCCAAGGAACAGGTTCAGTGACTGCCTTTGGCCATAAAATGAAACATCAACTCTTCCATGGGTCTCCAGCCTGTTGACCTACCCCTGAAGATTGTGGACTTGCCAGTCTCCACAATCATATGAACCAGTTCCTTAAAAACAATTTCTCTCCTCTCTCTCCTTTCTTCTCTTCCTCTCTCACTCCCTCTCTCTTCTGATTCTGTTTCTCTGGAGAACCTTAATACTATTCAGTATTGTGTACTTCATTTTGCATAACATTTGGAAGTCCACAATATCTAGTTGTCCCACTTTAGTAATGCTGATTGATGAGTAGATTCGTGTTGTGACAGCCTGGTTTTTCCATTCTGAAGTTCAGAATTTTAACTAATGCAGAAGATCTCAAAGTGTGTATCTTACAACAGCAGTATTAGCATCACCTGGAAATATGTTACAGATGTACATTCTTGGCCGCACCCTAAACATACCAAATAAGAAACTCCATGATGAAGCCTAACACTCTATGTTTTAACAAGTTACACAGGAGAATTTGATGGACACTAAAATTTGAGAATCAAAGATGCAAGAATTTCATCCATTAGTGAACACCACCTGAATCAATGATTTCATGAAAGGCTGCAAAATAGTGCCTTTCTAATTCTACCATTCATTCCACATTGTTAGTTGGAATATTTCTATAAAGAATAACTTTACTCATAAACTGGTGTTATTTGGGTATTTTGCAATGCAGTTAGCACAAAAGAGGCAAGACAAATTCTTAATTATTTCCTTTTACTTGCTACTACTTTCAATAATTAGTTGGTGTTATAATTATTTCCAGTGGTGTTCACTGAGTAATTTTTTTCTTTTTACTCTATCTCTGTCTCACATATTATGAACTTACAGATTTTTATATATTCAATGTTTCCACCAGTTGAACTCATTATCCTTTATGATGATTAAATTGTGCCACATTTACTTAATGAGAGACCCTTCATGTTGGCTACTGTATCCTTTTAACAAGACTCATTAGTCTGTGATAGCTTCTTTGTTTCCTGGCACAATAACATTTTGCAGGCTCATCTTGTATATTTCCTGTCTGAAACCTATATCTTCCAACTGTCTAAGAATCATAAGAAGCCCACAATCTGGATATCCCATAATGTCTTATTCATTCCCATTTTCCTTCTAAACCAGTTTTAGCATTAAATAAAATTCCTTTTAAACGTTATTAAAATTTTAATAAACTCATGATTAATCTGGGAAAAACTGAAAAGTTTATTTTATTGAACTGTCCTATCCAGGAATAGGGAACTATCTTCTTTGCTTTTCTTTTAATGTCTTCCAGTAATATGTCATAGTTTTCATTTAGAGGCATTAACATTTCTAAGGTTTATCCCTAAGAATTTTATAGATCTTTCTTATGACTTATGGTTTATTATTACTGTATTCTAAACCTTCTAATCATCTCCAAGAGTTTTTCAGTTAAATTCCTTAGAACTTAAACAATCAAATGTTTAAAAAATAACAGTTGTTTTTTTTCTCCTTTCTAATACTTTATATAATTTCTTTCTCATATGTCATTAGCTAAGTCCACCTGTACAATATTTAATGGTGGCATTAGACCAGTGTATTGTATTTTACTCCAGACTTTTATGAGAATGATCCTTTCTCACTACACTGTTACATGAGATGCTTGATACAGGTTTCTTAAAATATGCATTGTAAAGTTGAGTAAGTTAATCTTTATTTTTACTTGCTAAGATTTATCACAGAAAAGAACGTGAAGCATTTCTGGTACCTGTTGGGTATAAAGTAGTATCTCATGTTGTTTTGATTTACATTTCTTTAATGACTAATGATGTTAAGCACCTTTTCATGTATTTATTGTTCATTTATTTATCTTCTTTGGAAAATTTTCTATTCAAATTCATTGAACATTTTTAATTTGATTTCCTGACTTCTTTTTAAGCTTTTTGCACTTCAATGGAAATTCATTCCCTGTGTTCTTTATTCTTGTTCACTGATGAGTGTTTTTCAGGAAACAACGTTGTTAGATGCTATTCAAGTTATGAATTTTAAAAAGTCATGCAAACATTTATTAAAATTCTTCTTTGGACTGACAAGTAATAATGATAATGATCTAAACTGATTACCATCCATATCATACTTAAATCTAAATCTGACTTAAGTGTCCATGATGATAATCAATGCAGGTTTAATATAGTCAAGAATAATATTTTAATGAACACTTATTGACAGATGGTACACAAGGCATTAGAGATGATGATAAGAAAAGTTAAAACATATAAGTGGTTTACAGTAGTATCTCACATTATCTTTACCAAAAGTCCTATGATATTATTATTATAAGTATAAAGTAGATAATCATGGCCCCTTTCCTCACAGAGTATCAACTACTCTAAAATCAATAAACAAGTTATTATAAACAGAGTGTGATAAATGTTAATGAAGGGAGCACCTGGTAGGAAGAGCTGCCTGACCCAAACTTGGTGTTTCAGGAAGGACTTAATGGAAGAGGATATATGTGCCAAGTCATGAAAGATGAACAGAAGTCAGCTAGGCAAATCAAAAAAGGATGGAGGCACATATGACAGGTACACGTTGCAAAACTAGCAGGTGTAAAGGGGCACTGGAAGTAAGACATAACATTATAATATATTGAAAGAAATGAAAACCATATGATATCACCTATATGTGGGATATAAACCTAAAAGCAACAAACAAATAGGGCAAACAGAGACTCATGGACATGGACAATAGACTAGTGGCTACCAGAGAGTATGGGGAAGGTAGATGGGGTAAAAGGAGTCAAATATGTGGTGACAGAAAAAATGTAACTAAAGGCGGTGAACACACAGTGCCATGTGTGTGTGTGTGTGTGTGTGTGTGTGTGTGTATACTTTACTGTTGAACTGTACACCTGAAACTTACTGGATTTCATTAACCAATGTCACTAAAATAAAATAAGTAAATTTATAAATAAATAAAAAGGAAGGAAGGAAGGAAGGAAGGAAGGAAGGAAGGAAGGAAGGAAGGAAGGAAGGAAGGAAGGAAAGAAGGAAGGTAGGTTGGTTGGTTGGTTCTGTATGACCATATACTACAGTTATAGGGTATGGATTAGAATAGAAGGCTATATAGTTGGAGAAATAAGCAGAAGGCAAATCATGGTTTCATAAGCTACATAGGAGAATTAATCCTTGTGGTATTGAAAGGTATTCTACAGAATAATGGCACGATCCAATTTAGGCATTTGAATTTACTAGAGTTGCACGATGGAGGAGAATGGATAAGAAGGAACAAAACTAGAAGCAAGGAAATCAATTAGGAAACCATTCCAGTGATACAGATGGGAGAATATTGTGACTTGGCAAACAAATATTAAGGAATGCAGATATTTAGTAAAAGGCAGTATCGATAGAACTTGCTGATGCATTAGGTTCCTTCATTCATTCTTTCATTGAACTTACATTTATTGTCCTTACTAGGTACCAGGCTTGGTTCTAGCCATTAGGAATAAAACAATAGAGAGAAAGATAATGTACTTGCCCTTTAGGAACTTATAGTCTAGTGGATAAGAAAAATAAACAACAGTTACATAGGTAATTTATGGCACACACTATATAGGTCCAGCATCACTCACCTCTCCCATCAGTTTCTTCCCAGATACAACCAAACAACTAACAATTGTCACTTCCAAACTAGATGATATCCTCCATTTCAGGCACTTTTTGTGACTTCTAGTCTATCTCTATTAACTTCTTGAATGTTGATGTACCTACCTAGATTTGTTGCTTATATAGCATCAAAAAAATATGACCTCTGGGATGCATCTTTTAGGTTGATAGATCACTGACCCTGTCAGGACCTCTTGAACTTTGTGGCTTCTGACATTTCAATCTTCATTAATTACCCATCATTTCTGGCTGCAGCTCTGACTGACCATGAAAAGTAAATTTGTCAATCTTCCATTTAGGGACTCTCCTCTTACACAAGATACAGATGTTGCTTAATAAGTTTTGTTAGTCATGCTAGTATGTTTATTATTCCTATCTAATGGAATAACACATACTGATGCCCTTATCGAGCAAATAAGATGACATTAGGAAGGACAGTTTGAGAGGACGACTAAATCAATACCCAAATGATCTTTAGGCAAGTGGGCACCTGAATGAACTATGAAAATATATCCCAGATATAAGATGAATAAAGCTTGAGGATCTAATGTATAACATGATATTTATAGTTGATAACACTGACTTGTACTCTTGAAATTTATTGAGAGTAGAACTTAAATGTTCTCACTAAATACATACATACATGCATAAGGTGACAGATGTATTAGCTAACTCGGTAAAGGGAATTCTGTCACAATCTATACATATAATCAAATCATCATATTGTGTACATTAAGTATCTTATAATTTTGTCAATTACATCTCAATGAAGCTAAAAAAATACAAAATGAAAACATAAAACATGTCCTATAAAAGACTTTGGATGATTACATATTTAAAAAATGGCATAAAGAAGTGAGATTAGGATTATTTTATATGTCTTCAGTAGACAGACTTTAATGATTAAGAGAGCTGAGATAATTAGCATTTGAACCCCCTTGCAAATATTCATTTTAGTGATTATATGACTATTGTCATAAGTCTATATTCATTTGAAAGTTTTAAATAATTAATTTTAAAATGTATATGGTGGCCACGATGTTAAATAAGAAATCTGTCGAAGTATTTTGTCCTTGCCTATTAGTCTCTATAAGGTAAAAATACCAAGCATCTTTATAAATTATAATATTTATTTTAAAAAATCTATAGGTCTTTAAATCAAGATAAAGCTACAGTCTTTCCTTCTACAGCAGATAGTAAAAACTTATTATATATTTGTTCCAGAACATTTTTATGCAGCTTAATTTTTACCATAGTATTAACATGTCAAGTTTCTTCAATTTTCACTGCAATACTTGAAAATTGTTATTAAGCAAAGTTCCTTTTTTTACAGAAAATTCAAATCTAAAGATAAGAAGATCTTTATCCATTGATTAGCACCTGCTTCATAAGTGCATCAGTGAAGAAACTCCATAAGAGTTAGTTTATTCAGTACACAGAATATGCTTTACCCTTGTTACTATTACAAGAATTAAGGAAGAGATTCACTTTATTTCCCAAAATAAAAGGGAAAATTTTGAAAATGTAAGTGAATTATTTCACAGCTTTCGCTGGCTAAGAATCACACCTACTTAACCATTTCAGAAAAATTCCAATTTATATGTTTTAAAATCTCATCATTTAAAAATGCAAGGAGAGGACTAATATAAATTTCAAGACGGGAAAAAGGACAGAAACAGAGAAGGGGCACACAAACGGTTTTCATGTGACTTTTGCGAGAACATGGTAGAGTGAGAAACATCCTCAGATCGCTCCCCTTGAAACAACAACAAGCTGAACATTTAAAACCCAGCAAAAAACACCCAAACTGCACACCAGCATGTATGAGTGTGGGATCTGCACATAAGAGCTACCGTAGGTCAGAATCCCAGGTGTCAGGTGGTGGACTGGGAGAAACAAAGAAGCTGCCACTTGCAGCCACTGGAGCTCCCTGTAGGAAGAGGGGTAGGGGAGAAGGTGTGGCGAGTTCCCTGAACAGTCCTGCCTGGGAGTGCTGTGAGCTCCATGCAGCTGGAAGCAGTGCTCAGTCATCAGGACAGAAGGCAGAGAAACAGGGATGGCAGAAAAGCAGGGATAGGAGAGAAACAAGAGTTGATTTTTACCAGCCACAGTTGCAAAACTGAGGTTGAGCCACAGCCCCCATTCTCCAACACAGAGGGTCCCTCCCCCCATACCCTCTGAGACCCATCACCGCGAAGCCCCTGGGAAATCAAAATAAACACTACTGAAACTGTTGTTAATACTGACAGGAACTGAGACTGAGGGTAGCAAGCATGATTAAACATCTATAAGTAAAAAAAAAAAGATGTGATTAAGACTTTATATAATGCAGAGATCCAAGAGGCTTAGACTCCACTTACTGGAAAACAAAAGAAAAACACCTTCTTTGCAACAGGCTAGGGACCAGTAAAATAAAAAAAAAAAGGCAGAACACACTTCCATTAATGCCCAGGTGGAGAAATAGTCCACAAAACACCATAAACAACTAAGGTGACAAGGCATCTCAGAAAGAAAGAGAAAAATCTCCAAAAAATAAGCTGACAGACATAGAAATATGTGACTTAAATGACAGAGAATTCAGGATGGTACTTTTGAAAAAATTCAGTGAGATCCGAAATGAATCATATCAACAATTTCAGGAATTGAAAAAACAACTAGATGCGCAGAATTAGTTCTTTAACAAGGAGACTGAAACACTCGAAAAGAACCGAATAGACCTTCTGGAGATAAAGAACACAGTGCAAGAGTTGAAAAATGAAATAACAAGCTTGGAAAATATAGCTGATCAAATGGAGGAAAGGATCAGTGACTTTGAAGACAGAAATCTAGAAATAAGTCAGAAGAAAGAAGAGAGAAACCGAAGAGTGAAAAATAATGAAAGAAAAGTGTAGGAACTAGCTGATGCCATCAGGAGAAGAAACATAAGGAGTGGAATCAAATATTCAAACTATTAAATGAAAGAAACTACCAGCCAAGAATATGTATTCAGCTAAGCTCTTTTTTAGATGTGACATACAAAAATTGAGGGAATTCTCCATTACAAGAACTGCACTACAGGAAATATGGAAAGGGGTCAACTTGCCTAAAACAAAATGACAAAAAAAAAAATACACAATTAGGAGTAAGGTGACTAGCAGGCTGATAAAAGCAGAGGAGCGCAACCCTTACTAGAAACAGGGCACTGTAAGCTTAAAATAAGAAGAGAATTACTACAGCAAGATAGAAATGAATGTTCAGCATACATAGGGACAAACTGAGACAACAATGACTGAAAAGGGGAGGATTCAAAGATCCATATTTGCAAAGGGGAATGGAGATAAGGCACGTGCAGAAGAAAAGGGACGACTGTATATATATAACTATCCTTTACATATTCATAATGGTAACCACATGCCAAAGATTCAGAACTGAAGTATATAACATAAAACAAGAAAGACCAGAGGGAAAACACACAAAAACCAACCAAAATAAAGAAAACAGAAACACAAGGACAAGGAAGCAATGGAAACACCAAGCTACCAGAAAGCAAAAGATAAAAATGGCTATAAGAAGACCTAAATGTAAATGGACTGAACTCACCAATAAAAAGGCACAGAGTTGCAGAATGGATCAAAAAACAAAACCCAACCATAAGCTGTCTCCAGGAGACACATCTCAGCTCCAAAGACAAATACAGACTCAAAGTGAAAAGGTGAAAAATGATATTTCAAGCAAATGGAATTCAGAGAAAAGAGGGAGTAGCAGTATTAAATCGGATGAAATAGACTTCGGAATAAAAAAGGTAAAGGAAGATACTGAGGGAAACTTCATAATGATAAAGGGAATCATGAATCAAGAAGACATAACACTTATGAAGGAGCCCTTAAATATGTAAAGCAATTACTAACATACCTAAAGGGAGAAACAGACCAAAACACTATCATAGTAGGGGACCTAAATATCCCACTGTCAGAAAATGAATAAGGAAATAATGTCCTTAAATGACACATTAGTCCAATTGGACATATTGACATTTACAGAGCCTTCTATTCCAAAACAGCTGCTTATACATTCTTCTCTAGTGCACATGGAATATTCTCAATAATGTTCGACCACATACTGGGACACAGAGATAGCCTCAGCAAATATAAGAGGGTTGAAATCATACCAACCTTAGTCTCTGATCATAATGCTTTGAAACTAGAGATTAACTGCAAAAAGAAAGCAGGAAGAACCATGAATACATGGAGATTAAACAACATGCTACTGAACAATAACTGGGTCACAGAAGAAATAAAAAGAGATCAAGAGATACATAGAAATGAATGATAATGATAGTACAACATATCAGAACTTTTGGGACATGGCAAAAGTGGTCATAAGAGGAAAGTTCATATCATTACAGGCCTATCTCCAAAAACAAGAATGAGCCCAAATAAACAACCTAATGCCTCATCTTAACAAAACTAGAAAAGGAAGAAAAAATGAGGCCTAAAGTCAGCAGAAGGAAAGAATCAAAATTAGAGCAGAAAAAAATTAAACTGAAAACAAAAAGAAAAAAGAAAAGCAACAAAGAGCTGGTTCTTTTAGAAGGTTAATAAAATAGACAAACCCCTGGCTAGACTCACTAAAGAAAAAAGAGAAAGGACACAAATAAACAAGATCAAAATCAGAGATGAAAGAGGGGAAATTAAGACTGATGTCATAGAAATACAAAGGATCATGTAGAATACTATGAAAAAGTATATAACACCAAATTTAATAACCTAGAAGAAACAGACCAGTACTTAGAAAAATACAACCTACCTAGATTGAATCAAAAAGAACTGGAAAATCTAAATAGACCAATCGGCAGTATGGAAATTGAAACAAAAACCTACCAAAAAGTAAAAGTCCAGGACCAGATGGCTTCACCAGTGAATTCTACCTATTTTCCTCAAACTCTTCCAAATAATCGAAGAGGAGGTAATACTTCCAAACTCATTTTATAAGGCCAGTATTACTCTGATACCAAAACCTGGTAAAGATAACACAAAAAAAGTAAACTACAGACCAGTATCTCTCATGAACACAGATGGAAAAATCCTAAATAAGATACTAGCAAACCAAATACAGCAACATATTAAAAAGATTATACACCATGATCAAAGTGGGCTTCACCCCAGAGGCACAGGGATGGTTCAACAAACGCAAATTGATTAATGTGATACACCACATAAACAAATTAAAAAATAGGAATCATATGATGATATCAATAGATGCAGAAAAAGTCTTTGACAAGATACAGTATCCATTTATGATCAAAACACTTCACAAAACTAGTATAGAAGGAAAATACCTTATCATAATAAAGGCCATCTATGACAAACCCTCAGTTAACATTATACTTAATGGTGAAAAACTAAAAACCTTCCCTCTAAGATCAGGAATGAGGCAAGGCTGTCCACTATCACCACTGTTATTCAATATAACATTGGAGGTCCTAGGGAGTGCAGTCAGACAAGAGAAAGATATAAAAGGCATCCAAATAGGAAACGAAGAAGTCAAACTGTCACAATTTGTGGATGACATGATTCTCTATATAGAAAACCCTAACAACTCCACAAGAACACTACTAGAAACAATAAGCAAATACAGTAAAGTTTCTGGATACAAAATCACCGTTCAAAAATCCATAGCATTCCTATACTCTAATAATGAAGTGTCAGAAAAAGAAGTGGAAAAAATAATTTTTTCTGCAATTGCAACAAAAAGAATAAAATAGCTAGAAATAAATTTAATGAAACAAGTCAAGGATTTATATAATGAAAACTATAAGACCCTATTAAAAGAAAATTAAGATACAAAAAAATGGAAAGATATTTCGTGTTCTTGGATTGTAAGAATCAACATAGTTAAAATGACCTTATTATCTAAAGCATTATACAGATTTAATGCAATCTCAATCAAAATCCCATTGGCATTTTTTCAGGAAATAGAACAAATAATCATCAGATTTGTATGGAAGCATAAAAGACCCCAAACTGCCAAAGCCATCCTTAGAAAAAAGAATGAGACATGAGGCATCACTCTGCCTGACTTCAAATTATACTACAAAGCGACAGTAATCAAAACGGCATGGTATTGGCAGCAAAGCAGACACAAGGACCAGTGGAACAGAATCAAGCATCCAGAAGTAAACTGATATTTATATGGACAAATAATTTTTGACAAAAAATCCAAAAACATACAGTGGAGAAAGGAAAGCCTCTTCAATAAATGGTGCAGAGAAAACTGGAAAGCCACCTGCAAAAGAATGAAACTAGACTGTTGTCTATTGCCACACACCAAAATTAACTCAAAATGGATTAAGGACCTGAAAATAAGACTTGAAACAATAAAATGCATAGAAGAAAACATAGGAACTAAACTCAGGAACCTGGGACTTAAAAGAGGATTTTATGAATTTGACCTCAAAGGCAAGGGAAGTAAAAGCTGAAATAAATGAATAGGACTACATCAAACTAAAAATCTTCTGCTTAGCAAAAGATATCATCAACAAGGTAAAGAGACAACCATATGAATGGGAAAACATAATTGCAAGCACCGCTTCCAATAAGGGCCTAATATCCAAAAGACACGAAAACTCATACAACTCAATAACAACAAAAACAAATGATCCAATCAAAAAATGGGCAGAGGACCTGAACAGACACGTCTCCGTAGAGGACATACAAATGACCAACAAATATTTGAAAAGATGTTCAACATCGCTGGCTATTTGGGAAATGCAAATCAAAACCACAATGAGATACCATTTTATACCTGTTAGAATAGATATAATCAACAGAACAAGTTCTAACAAATATTGAAGAGGATGCAGAGAAAAAAGAACCCTCATACACCACTGGTGGGACTACAAATTGGCCACTATAGAAAACAGTCTGGAGGTTTCTCAAAAAAACTAAGAATTGATCTAACGTATGATCCAGCAATCCTTCTACTGGGTGTTTACCCCAAAGACTTGAAAACTCATATCCAAAAAGATATTTGCACACTGATGTTCATAGCAGCATTATTCACGGTGGCCAGGACATAAAAGCAACCAAAGTGTCCTATGATAGATGATTGGCTAAAGAAGCTGTGGTACATATACACAATGGAAAATTACTCAGCCATAAGAAGAGATGAAATACTGCCATTTGCGATAACATGGATGGACCTCGAGATAATCATGCTAAGTGAAATAAGCCAGACAGAAAAAGTTGAAAATCACATGATATCACTTATATGTGGGACATAAAGCTAAAAGCAACAAATGAGCAGGACAAACAAATAGTCTCATGTACATGGAGAATAAACTAGTGGTTCTCAGAGGAGAGGACTACAGAGTAGTGGTTACTAGTGGGGTGGTGGAGGAGGTAGGGAGGTAGACAGGGTAAAGGGGGTCAAATATAGAAGGGTAGGGGAAGGGTGAAGTGGGTAAAGGAGATCAAATATATGGTAGCTGAAGAAAACTTGACTTTGGGTGGTAAACACAATAGAATATACAGATGTCAAATGATAATGTACACCTGAAAATTATATAATTATATTAACCAATATTACCCCAATAAACTTAATTAAAAAAAGAATAAAAATAAAAGTAGTGTTCACAAGCAGCATAAATAAATAAATAAATAAATAAATAAATAAATAAATAAATAGATGGATGGATGGATGGCTAATAAAAAGAAAAGGAAAGAAAAGGGTTTTCATGTGTGGTATTTCTCTAATTCTTCAGTGGAGTAGTTAGTGTATTACTCAGAGTTCCCGGGGTGGGGAAGAGAACCATAGAATAAAGATATATATAGAATTGACTCAAATAATTATGGAGGCTAACAAGTCCCAAGATTGACAGTTAGCAGCTAGAGAGCCAATGATATATATAGTTCCAGTCCCAGTCTGAAGGCAGGAGAAGACCAATGTTATATCACATTTAAGCCAAAATCCAGCTCAAAGATAAGTACACTGTCCTCCCTTACTCTGCCTTTTTTGTTCTAATCAGGTCTACAAGGGACTGAATGAGACCCACAGTGAGGAGGGCAATCTGCTTTATTCAGTCTTGACTGAAATGTTAATTCGAATTGATTCTATTGATTAATCGATATGTTAATCTCATCCAGAAACACCATCACAGTCACACTTAGAATAATGTTTAACCAAATATCTGGGCACCCATGGCTCAGTCAAGTTGACACATAAAAGTAACCATCATGGTTACATATGCAGGTATTTACTGGTGTTCACAATTCTCTCTTTAAACCGTAAATATATACGTGTGTATGTTTCCTCTTTATGTATTTAATTTAAAAAGTTGAACTCAAAATATTATGATGAGCAGCACTAGAACTTGTGTTATCATGTGCAGTAAAAAAAAAGAAACATCTAAAAATTGGTTTTAAATAAATAAATGGAGAAGAGACAAATCCTCCTTCCAGAATAACTTAATTTAATATATGTAGTTACTCCCCTTTCCAGAGGGTGGAATGTATCTTTCCCCCTTGACAAAGAACTAGACTTAGCTACGAACAGTAGGGAAAGGGACAAATAGTAAGTTTACAGTGAAGAAATCTGACCAACACCACCTAACCAAGTGATGAATGCTAACATCGTCAATGAAGTTGTGTCAGTATCATGTACCTGATATGATGCAATGAGAAGTGTACCTCACTTAGTAAAAGCTTACATATTTGTAGTATTTTTCATCCAAACATGCATAACCCCAGTTTAATCATGAGAAAAACATCAGATTGGAGACATTCTACAGAATACTCAGTCCTCAAAATTGCCAAGGTCATAAAAAACAAGGATAGTCTGAAACTGTTGCAGACCAGAGGAGACTGGGAAAAAAATAACAACTAAAAGCAATGTGGTACTCTGGATTGAGTCCTGTGGCAGAAATAGGGTATTAATGAGGAAAAAAACTTGCAGTTCAAATCATGTCCCAATGTTGATTTTTCAGTTTTAACTAATGTACCATGACAGTGTAGGAGGATAACCTTAAAGAAAAACAAATTTGGGTGAGGTGAACTCTCTATGCTATCTTTACAACTTTTCTGTAAATATAAAACTATTAAAATTTTTTGAAGTTTATTTAGTTTTGACTATTGACTCACTTGCTAGAGTGGTATCATCTGTGGTGGCCAGTCTGATTTCAAAGCTGAAAGATCATTTGTGCTTGTCTCATTTGTTTTGTGCGTTAAGTATTCAAAGAGACCAAAATAGATTTGTCATTAGAGTCAGCAAACCAAGGCCTCTGCTCAGCATCAAATGTTTTTAAAAAGCATAAAACCATCAAGAGTAGAGATTTATACATGAGATAATCCTGAAGAAAAACAAAGTGAATTCAGTAGACTCAATATATAAATATTACACAAGTATTCTAGATAGAAAAGGTATATATTAAGTCTATAAAATTAAACAAATATTTTTCATTAACATTTTCAATAATGGTCATAAAAACATGTCATAAGGTCTAACGCGTCTCATAATTTAGAATTTTCCGAATATTTTAATGCCTTAAAACCAAAATTAAAATCTTCCTTTCAAATTGAGATACATTTATGAAGTCTTGAATTACCAAACAAAGCATATCCACAATGAACACGTATTTCCAGAGTGACTATTCTATGTCTGACACTGAGCTAATTGTTATATGGATTTTTGAGAATTATAACACAATTATAATCTTCTTGGATATGTAAGATAAATGCATATCAAGTATATTCATTTTTGCAATCTCATGTGTTGTTCTGTCATTGCTTTTCAGGACCTGATTCCACAGGAAGCAATTTTTTACAAATCAGTTCTCACAAACATAAATGTTTTTTTAAGTGCTTGAAATGCATATGGTGAAGGAGCTCATACAAGAGAAAGATTAATATATAACTAAATAAATTCAATTTAAATATTTAAATTTATATGAATATCAAAGTGGAAAGGATGGAGCAAACCAATTTCAAACTCTCCAATTTCAGTTTCAGGACAGTTATGTCTAGTCACTGTGAAGAAATATGTCTCTGGATAGAGTGCTTCATACCAGATATTTTTTGTTTCCTAATACCTAAATAATTTGATTGTAGATTACAATAGTGAAACAAGGGGTAGTTTTTGCTTTAGTTTTGGTTTTCATTTTTCAGCATCACAAGATTACATATATATGGAGAAAAAATTTTCATTTTTTTTTAATAGAGGACTAACTGCTTGAACTCATTAATTCTCCACACAGCTCTATAATATCATGTTCTCAGGATTAACGTTATAACGATCAGAATCTCAAAAAACGTTGGGGAAAATAAAAATAGAATGAAACCCAGAGTTAGCCAGAAATTTTTCATTTTCTAGAAACTGAAAAGTTGAAACAGCTTCATAAAATGAAAAAGGAAAAACTTCTGAGCTTGATTCGAATTCCAGTTCTTATATTAAAATATATGTAGAAAGAGATATTTGGTATATTTATGTGTCAGCTCCATTTTAAGCCTAAAGTCAACAGTGGTAACAGGCTATATGTATCTTAAAAATACTTAGAAAAGTGGAGGTACAAAGACATTCTGGAGTAGTATTGCTCTTTTCAAATACATCTATTTTATTCCTCTACACTGGCATAATGAATAGTGTTATTGCTGTTTAAGACTTAAAACAGCTGCATTTCTAATTTTGGCAGATTCTGAGGGATTTTTATATGGGTTGCATGTTAAAAGCAAATAAACAACATGCCAACCAGCAGAATGAGAGTGCTGGGCAGATGGTGGCACGGCTGAGTTACTAAAGTGCTATATGTCACCAATCATGGAACATCAAAAATGGATATTTGGCAGTTTTTCAAGTAAGTCCAATCCTTTACCTCAAAAATAATTCATGCCCACGAAGTCTTCAGATAGCCATTAAGTAACCATTCTCCAATCGGCTTTTGTTAATGCAGCCAGCCTTCAATGACTTTATTTCATTGATTCTGATGGTATATACAATTCTGCCTTTCCTTCTTTTCCTCCCTTAGGTTCTCCTGGGAGTGTGTGTGTGTGTGTGTGTGTGTGTGTGTGTGTGTGTGTGTGCGTGCGCGCTACTTTATAAATTTCCCCAAAACCTAGAGATGATTTTCCTGAGAATAAACAATGGAGCACTATACCAAAGAAAGTTTCCATCTTTAAAAGCAGGTTTTCCTCTGATTCAAAGCCAGATAAAGTTATATAACTGTTTTTTAATAAATATTCTAGAATTTACATTCTTAACTACATGTTACCTTTTCTAACTTGGACAACATCAATTGTCAATTGCTGGTATTTTATTATATTTTGTATGTTTTTGTAAGCCACTATAAGTATCTTTTGGAAAATATGAGAGAAAAAAAAAATAAAGCCATTCTTAACTTGTACAAATAGTCTCTATGCCATGCCATGATGCGTTATTATTTTTCCTGACCTATTTCCTTTCTTTTCTCCAATCGACTTTCCTGGCTCCATCCTTTCTAATTTTACAAGATCCTTACATCTTAGGTGACATGTTAGATACTTTACATTATTACCATAGTCAATCCTCAATTTGAAGGTGAGAAAACTGGCACCCATACACTAAATAGCTTTCCCAATGCCACATGGCTAATAAATGGGCAGCTGGGAATCAGTTCCAACCAATCAGGCAGTACAGTTTCAGAGTCTGTGCTTTTAACCACTAGGGAATTCTGTGTTTCATACAGTGAAACAAGATAAATTAAGAAACCCTGCGGATATCACATATTGTGCCAAATACACAGGATTAGGACAGTAAAAGTGATGTAGTACTTACTTGGACCATTATGAAATGTGGCCTGTGAATTCAGATTTGAGAGGCCAAGGCCAAAGCAGGAAGAAAAATTAGATTTCATCAGACTAACATTATTCATAAAACAGAGCTGTTAGGGCTACTGAAGTCTGAGGAATTTATCCTATAAGGAAGTTACAGAATGGCACAGCGGACAATTTCTCCCATAAGATTTTGGTAATAAATATACTACCCAAATTTTCAGGTGTGTTATTTGTATCATCCCTCAATATGTTATATCAAAGAAAATTTCAGTAAAAGCATTTCTGCAGGGAGTGCGCGAGCGCGCATGCGCGCATGCTCCCCAACAACGTGTTCCAGATCTTTAGCAGTAAACGTTGATTTATCCAGCTGCTCTATCCAATGGAACTTTTTGTTTTTGATGGTGAATATGTACTATATCAATATGGCAGCTATTAGCCAATGTATCTATTAAACACTTGAAATGTAGTTAGTATGACTGAGGAACTGCATTTTAATTTTACTTGACTTTAGTTAATTTAAATTTAAATAGCTACACAGTTGGTGGCTACCATACACGACAGGGCAGAAGTAGAGGAATGGCTGAAATGCATACCTCTCAGCTGATTCTCATGAACAGAATTTCATATTTTTTAACAGATGGGCAAAACAAAAACCTAAGCCATTTTATTCTCTAGTTAGAGCCTAGAGAACAAGAATTTTGTGTTGTCCAACTCAGCAGAAAACTAATAATTTTTTTAAAGGATCTGACTTGAAAAAAAACCCATGTCACCTCGGTACAGAAGAGAGCCAAGGAAATACCCTTTACAAGATATTACTATTGCCTGCAACATTTTTTATATTATGGTCAGATTCTGTCAAAAAAAATTTGTTTTTGAGTTGGAGTGTGATTTTTGGAAAGAAGCCCCAAATAATTCAGAGTCAAATCTGATAAGACTTGTGTGTGTTTTATAAACTAATTCATGTAAAAAAGCAAAAGAAAAAAAATACAAGCTAACATCTCCCTATACTTTCTAGGTTCTGAATATGCAAAGTCCTTTGAAATTCTATTATACTATCGAGGCCCTAACATGGCAAGATTTATATACATAAGACTGTTAAATCTCTACCCTAAGAAGCATATATGAGAAATTATGGGTTACACAGAGACCAGAGGACACAAGAAAATTTCTCTTTTGTATGGTTTGTATAGAAAAGTAATAGATAAAAAGAGAAAGAAAGGAGAAAGGAACTATGATTTCTGGCTGAACAGCCACTTGCCAGATGGTGAAGAACTAGGCCTTAGGCTAATTCTGTGTGAACAGAGGGGAATAATACATCCCTCTCTCAAAACCACAGAGATCTATGGAGACTTAAGATTCCAGTTTCAGAGCACATGACTCAGCTTTTCCTATAGATCTTGCCAGCTGACCCTTAGGCATGGACAGCTGTTCTGCTGGATAGATAAAGCTACAGCGCTCCAATGTGAGGGGTGGAGGAGAGAGTAAGCAGCAGGAAAGGTCAGCCGGCATCTCAGGATGTCAGTCCTTGTTTCCTCCAGTCACTACAATAGAAAGGTCAGCACCAAAGGCTAACTCCAGGGTCACCATTCTGAGGTGACTGATGCAGGTATAGAACTAATGCAGGTATGGAACACTGAGGTCCAGGTGAGGAAAGGACAATAAATTGATAAAGGCAAGTAAGATCAGTACTGGGAGTGGGGGAAGTATCAAGAAGGAGTGACTACTGACCACACGTTAGTAAGAAAGCAAGAATATTTGGGAGGAAAAAGCAATGTTTGAGAAAATTGATTAAAAAAATGTGAAGTGAGTTTGATAATAAATGGGGCTACTTTGTCATGGTGATGAGCATAACCCAGGAGTTATAGTAATTAGGTAGGAAAACAACTGGTATACTACAAATTTGGTCTCATTTTATATGAGAAATGTCGTGAAAGACATTACAATGTTTGAAAGCAGAATTGGATTTCTAAAAATAAATAATATCTAAATAATTGTTTTTTGGGAATATGTAGAAGATAACAGGAATCCAGAAAAAGAGGATTCGACAGATGATAATAATAATGTTACTGACTGATTATGCCAAAGAGAGCCAATGGTAAGCATTGAAACTCAATTCCCAGAGCATGGTCATAACTTCTGAATATCATATGTAGATAACAAATTTAATCATTCGTTTGTTGGTTTGTCCATTTTGTTAATTCAAGTATTCATTAATTTTTTCAACAAACAGACATTGATTGTATGTCAGGTCCTGAGGATTCAATATAAAAATAAATGGTTCCTGATTCAAGAAATGTACAGTCCAGTGGGATGAAGGTGGGTGAGAGTTGACTATTTCACATTTGCCAGGCATCTCATGAAATGCTTTATATTTACTCTCATGAAATGCTTTATATTTACTCTCATGAAATCAAATCTACAGCCTAACTTTCCATTGTAGATATTATTATTGCTATTCGACAAGACTCAAGGAAATGAGGTGACTTGTCAAACATTATATAAAAAATAAATGGCAGGTCTGGGACTCAAATGCAGGTCTTTGATTGAAAGTCCACTATGAATCAACTTGAAGTTAGGTGGCTATATGCCAAAAAATACATATGATGCATATTTCTGATTTAATCTATGCAAAGCACTTAGAACAGTGCCTAACATATCATAAATGCTATATGTCCTTAATCACCATCACTACTGTTCTCATTATTTCTTAAAGAAAAGCATGAGAAAAATATTATTTATTCAAAATTAAGCATGAGAAATATGATGCAGCACAAGGCAAAATGTATATAAAATTTTCAAATAAAATAATATTCTTTTAAAAACTCTTCCCTTTGAGTTTACTTATGTCCCATGGTATCTGGGGAAAATGTCTTCATTCTGCCTTGACACATAGGGGTACTTGGGTGAAAAAAAGACAGAGAAGCATCCACTTACTGTGTGACATCTACCAGAAGAATCCACTCCACCAAGAGACAAATAACAGAGAAAACTATTAGAGTGGGTAAGGAGTGCTCCAAGCTCTCCTGTCCCCATTGAATCACAAGTGGAGAAAGGTGGGAAGCCTATGGAAATGTTTCAACCTGCCTGCTCTTTGCATTCATTTTTCTAAGAAAATGGTTTAGTGTGGCACAGAAACTAAAACCAAGTTTACTTGAAAGATAAGGACAGAAACAGAAAAAATATTAACTATAATAAAAAGGAAATGCTGAAGACACACTTAATGTCAACCATACTTAGAAGAAAGAAGTAATAACCTGTAATCTTGTATTTAAATTTTCCATTGTTACAAAACCACCTACATGGATAATAGCAACAAAGCTGGACAGGAATTGGCACCACTCGGTCTGGCATATTTAGATGTACAAGAACTACAAAAAAATTATAAAGTATTAAAGACCAGGTCTTTTACAACCTTAATTACCCAAGCAGTATTTGGGCTAGGGAAATGTTTTTCACAATTAATTCTGCATTCTTAAGAACAAACAAGCAAAACTTCTATCTATATAATGTACTCTTGGGGAAATAATAATGCAGAGATCTAATATATCAAAAGTGAGGATTTTCGCTTCCACTCATATTTCAGAGAGAGGTAAAACACTGCTAAGCAATGTACTATATCTGAGAGAAAGGGATATCGCTGGCACGATGCCACATAAATGTATAATTTATACTCTCTATAAATAAAGAGGACCCTGCTAGAATTTTAGCATACATTTTTTCTGGCTTATGGTTTAGGCACTGAATCTTAGTAATATAAAAACATAGTTATAATGATATTTTAAATATAATGACCCTAAGACACAATTTCAATTCTGATAAGAGTTGTGAAATTATACGATGGGATCCTGTTTAAGCAGGGGCATGGTTACTTTATTATTTCATATTTTGTGCTGTAACTCTACAGAGGAGAGCCTCCAAGGTTTTCTTAACCTGATAACAGTTTGTGTAACTATCAAATATTTATTTTTTTATGAGAAAGAGGGAGATAATGGGTTTGTAATAAAAATCATAGCAATGGAACTTGTAGCTCATCGCTGATTTTGTTGTTACAAATACTATTGATATTTCCCTGGAATATAGAGTGCCTTACTATAGTGGGAATTCTTTGAACAGATTGAGAATCCCTATTCCCTGCCCCAAGTTAAGAGGGCCATCTTGACACTGCAGTGGTGTGAACAGGTAACTGAGCACTTAGATTTAGGCTCTGAGATTACTTCTATTCACTGCAGGAGGTGGGCAAGTTAAAATTTATATCTGATTTCACTATCTCCCAGAGTCACTGCAAAGGAAACAAAATTAGTTATGCAAACTACTCCAAATGCTTGTGATATTTTGTAAACGAAGATGCCCCTCTTCCTAAATCTTGCATTTCCATGAGAGAGAAGTGGCCTACGTGTAGACAGGATGACTATACCCTCTCAGATCATTTGGTCCATAGGCTTGACCCAAGGGGTATCTCCAGTGTGAATTGCTGAAACCAAGACACATCAGATATTTAGAGGAAAAACAAAAAACAATGTATTCTGTGATAACACAAATTTGGGAAGTGGTCTTGGAGAGTTATGCTTCATATTACTAGCATACATCAAAGTTTTGAAGAGTCCTGCTGTAATAATTTCTTTAACATGGCTTAACCCAACACATCTCAAAAGCTATCAGAGTAGGATTCCCTTTAGTAGTAGAATAACCATGAACATCATGGGAAAAGGCTGCTTGGATTATGATGAGGAGAAGCAATCATAATACCAAAAGTTACTGTGGAGCTGTTATGTGTAGAAACTCTCTGAAGTGCTCTACAGGCATTAATTTATTTTAATTTTTGTAATAGACTTATGATGTCGGTGCAAGTGTTGTCCTCACTTAACAGATGAGAAAACAGAATGATTAAATGTCTTGGCAAAGATGTAACTAGTGAGGAATAGAAAAAGGATATCAACCCAGATTATGTGGCCCTGGAAATTATACTCAAACATTATGCACACCACTTTACTTGTAGACAGAAGAAAACATGGAATCTATTTATTATTAGCACTGTATGACAATTTCATCCAGCAAAAATCTTTTTTGATTTAAAAAATAAACAAAAAACCATGAATCCCAGAGGTTATGCAACTTGTACAAATTACAGAGGAAATCAAGAAATCAGTTCTTCAGCCCCTTAGGGCAATATCCAAACCATTTGGTAAACACATTGAACAAAGGATGGAGGCAAAACTTGAGATAGAGGAGAAAATGTGATCACTGTTAAGTAGCTGTAGCTCTCTCTCCTTAAGGTCCGCTTGCATTTTTTCTTTCTCCTTAAATTATATACAAATTGCATCTCTTTAATTTACCTCTAAAACATTTCTTCATCTCTCTACCTCATTTTCAGCTTTCTGTCACTGCCTGAGAATAGGCCCACATGCCCTCTGCCTGGGCTATAGCACAAGCTTTCTAATAAGACTCCCAGCTCTAGATAGTAGGAAACAAATAACTATATGCAGAAACAGCATTTTGCAATAGTTATATAAATAATACAGCATAATCTATTACAAAGAATAATGAAAAAAATCTGAGAAAAATATGGACTTTTATCATGAATGAAAAAAGATTCAGTATTTATCTCATAGTTTTAAACTATGATTTTACTTGAGAAATTCTTGTAGTCCTTGTCTATTTTGTATTTAACCACCTATGAGACAGATACACATACACACAAAATCATTAGAGATAAAGCCCCAAAACTGCTCCAAAAAACAAAAACAAAAAGAGTTGTGTCATGTGAATGAAATCCTGTTATTAATTTGCTTGGCTATGGCTGAATTATCACACTTTAATAGAGACCATCATGAAAAAGTCTTCTGATAAATTCCATGAACTTTATTTTACAGTTCAGTACAAAACATTTAAACTTGACTTTGGCTTTAGAAAGAGAAATTTCCATTTGTGATGTTTTCTTACTTCATCACAATAGTAACAATGCTAATTCTTCTCCTTAACAGACAAAGAAAATTTGCCAATGGTGGGTGTGTATATAGTGGAGAACTTCCATGGAATTCTTTCTTCTTTTCTCCATAACCCAATCCATCCACCCGTGAGCAATCTTTTCCTGGCTTACTGGGTCTAAATTCACTAGCTCACGTAAGCCATGTTTTTCAAAAAGAAAAAGGGATGAAAAACCAGCAAATTAGCTGTGAGCAGCCTGGTTCATACTAACAGATAATGAAAGGTCTCAGCAGAAAATAACATAAGCAAAGAAAATTTCTGATGTTGTCTGAAAAGACAAGAGTATTTAACCTTCCTCAGGTACTGAATTTTTTTACACACTTCCTCACATTTTTATTATATACTCCCATGTCAGAAAATGTTCCTACTGGTAGAATGTGTGTTAAATACAAAAAGAACCAGATTACGTTTATGTCAGACTACATAGCAAAATTTAATTTTTGATGAGGAAAAACAAAAAAAAAATAGATAAATGAATTTTAACATTAAAATTTTAGTCTTCAAGAGAAAAATTTCCATAGCATGTTTATGCTTTGGAACTGGATGAAAGGCAATAGATCCGACACTCAGTGTTTTGTCCCCCTACCCTCCTTACTCACTGCAGTTTGAATGAAGCAGATTCTTAACCACAATTCCAGGAAAAGGCATATTTCTGTGGCCAGTCACAGTACTCAATCCTCTTCATGGACTGGTTCAGGAATAAGTATGTGATCTGAGCTTCCTTGCACCTATGGCCTTAAGAGTCTCAGTAGCTACCATTTGTCTTGCCTCAAATTAAAATGCAATGCAACCTTGCCCACATCACAGGCACTAATTTCTTGTCAGGGCTGAGCAAATGCATTGCATGGAGACTTGAACTTCAGTTAACTTTTGAGGATCTATTTAGGAAAAATATTTTTAGAAAAAATATTTTTACAAAATTTTGTATATATGATAACTTCAAATATGATATTCAATAGCCTACCAACACATATATGTTTACTGAGAACCTCATATCTTTCGCTACAAGAGGATAGGAAAAAAAGAAGATCACTGAACAATGGTAAGACCAGGTAAGAGATGAATCTGCATCGAGCCATGTAGGCAGGGGACTGTGTGTCTAGAAGTCATATGCGTCTCAGGAACAGGCACAGCAACAGTGGCTGGTGAAGTAATTTAGATTACTGACAGTCACAACAGACAATTCGAGGGTAAAAGAAAATACAAAGCAGTTGACACTACATCAGAGTGATGCAAGACATGCATCTAGTGGCCCATGTGCTGTGAGGAGAGAAAAAGAAAGGCAGAAATATAGTCCAAAAATGGTCAAGAGGTGGTTGAAAACTACAGTGAAAAAGACAGGGAACAGGAGTATGCATTTGGTAGCAATGGACGAAATGGAGGAGGAGTGCCGCCAAATGGCAGCCTCAGTGCTACAGCCATACTTTAGGGTGAGGTCAGGTATGGGGCTATGCTACAGGTGACTGACAACAGACAGCGATAACAAGGAATCTGAAGAGTGATAAACATGCATGTCAACAATGCCAAAGATAACCAGGCACAGAAAATGGAAAGAAACAGTAGGAGTTGATGCTGAAGTTATTGCCATGGTTAAAAACAAATGAGCCTTCAAGGAAGTAAACCATCTCAATGCAATATTGTAAAGAAGACAACATAAATGGTGAAATAGATATCATTGGAACTGGAGAAGGGTGGTACAGAAAATGACCAAAAATGAAAACAGGGAACAAGGAGAGAACCATTTCATTCAACTCCTCACCTAAGAATGGAGGAAAATCAGCAGCAAGGTATCCCGGATGGAAAGGAATGAGGCATCACCTTCAGGACAGACAGGCTGCAAGTAAGGCAACAAGACGGAAGAAACAGCAGGCATTTGATCAGGTGGGACTTGAGGACTAAAAAGAGTAGAGGAAAAGGAGGTAAGAGGTACAGGGCAAAAACAAGGTTGTAATATGGAAGGGTTGGTGGTTTTAAGGAAAACTTTTTAAATATTTATTGAGAAAATCACAATGCTAAGCATTAGAGTGGAAGAGGAGCTAGATAGAAAGAAGTTTATAAAGTTTACAAAGAAGTTTACAGATAAAAGCTAGAGCTTTAAACAAAATTGAATATATGTTTAACTAAATATACATAATTGAATAACTTAAAGGTGCAGCGACTTTGGGGTAGTGAGATTATGTGGAGTGAGAAAAGGGTTTAAAGGCTGCAAGCTCAAAATTGAAACTGTTACAGAATGGCTCCTTTTAAATACCAACCAGATAGCTGATAAGAGTAGGAGGGGTCTTCCTCATCCTGCTGCCCCGGGGGGAAAAAGGGCTGCCCTTAAATGCTCCCTCAGGAACTGAGGCCAGGGAGACAAGAGAGATGAAAGCACAAAGAGTGGATGGCAAAAGAAGTGAAGTATGAGCACAAAGAAGTTCTCCGTTGTAAAGATGGAAGAGGCAAAGCAAAATACAGTTCCTTGTGCAGCTGGGGCATTCTAGAGGGCTGCATCAGGTAGGTCAGTGTAGAGTAGGGCAGGTCTAGTTCACTGACACCGGGAGGGCATGCAAATGGGCTGCCTTTTCCCCCATAAGCACATCCACATACAGCTTGCATTCAGTCTGTCTGGGACAACTAAGGCACTTGATGACAAAAGTAAAATAGAAAGAAAAATCAATTAGATTTAGAAATACAATTTTAAAAATTCTCATATATTTCTGGGCATTGCCACAAGAAAGAAAGACTCATAAAACACCTTACATTAACTGCAAAACAGTCTGGCTATGAGCTTAATATGAATTAAGGTGAGAATAGGTCCAGTATATGATTTCTCTGAATAATTTACTTCAGGCAGCCCCTAGTGTTCAGAAATTCAGTAAATGACACATCTAGGCACTAGTTTTCTGAGGCCAGGGTGCATTAAGCCAATGTTAAAAGAGCCTCCCCCACCCTTCCCAAAAAAAGTAAACAGGAGAACCTAGTCAAAGCAAGTGATTTTCCCAAAATAATGAATAAAAAAACTGTGAAAGATTTTGCTGGTTTGTTTAGCAACCCTATAAACAACAGAAAAAAAATTACTTTTATCTAGCAAAACAATTTGTTTTACAGGATCTCTATACAAAATGAAAATGCGGTAATTCCAGGACTTCACACAATGATAGATGATCAAAGCAAAGACCAACTGAATTATAATCAGTACACTGAAGTACCGGACACAGAACAAATTGAGGGACTTGAGGAAATGAAGTGTAGAATCATTAAAGCTAATGGACTGCCTTTAGTCGAAGAACTACCAAGCAAAGAAGGCTGGAAGGAGAAAGGAGCGATGCAATCTGAATTTCTCAATGATTCAATTTTAACAAAAATTAAACAATAGAAATCTGGACCTCTTCAGAATATTGTACTGATCATCAGTGCAAAGATCCCTGCTACAGTTGTTCTCTGGAACTTCTTCAAAAAATTAAGCACATTCATTTTTCTGTATCTATAGGCACAGTCTTAACTTCTAAATCGTAAACAAGAAATATAATTTGGACAGAGGGAAATGCAGCCACTTCTCAGGGAGTGAGTGAGTTAGGTAGCGTCACATGGCATAGCCTGGTGTGCTATAAACCGCTGAGCTCTGGTTTTCACCTTAGTCTTGGCTTATAGCTAACGGACTTTTGATTCAATTAAAGTAATGGTTTCGTAGTCTTGTTATTTCTTGGTTTCCAGACACTCAGTACATTTGGGGCCTTGATATGTTTTAGCTTCACCGTTAAAAAGTTTTTTTGTTTGCTTTTGCTGCTGTCCAAATGATTCAAGATAATGAATGAAGTTATGAGTGTGTTGGGAGCTGGGGAGAACGTGAAGTTTGGAGGGGTGACTGGAACAGTACTGGGTGTGAAAATAGCTTATTCGAAGGAAACCTTTTTGCTTTTTCCAAAAGAATTTGGAAAGTACATGTAGACAGAGCCCTAAAATCTCCTTTTGGGGCCAAGTCTGATATAAGTTTTCTATGTGGCCTTAAAAACTTATACATAAGAATTCTTCATATACTAATTATTGATATATGGAGAGAGAGAAAAGTATACTACCTGACAAGACAACTTCAATAAGATCGCCTTCCTGGATGTCACTAGCCGTTTTCACCAGCTGAAGGATGTTTTCAGAGGTAGGGTCATGGCGAAAAAGCAGGATCTTATCATACATTCCATAGAAACCACATTCAGGGAACTGCAAATACAAATATCACAATAGGTTAAATGTCAAAATCCTCCTAAACTTAAAATAAAAATAAAATGTCAGGGCATAAATCAAAGCTAATTAGAAAAGTTTGAAATATCTGGAAATAAAAATGAATGGTAAAATTGATATTTATATGACTCCTTGTCAGGAGGAAAAAAATGACGTACATATCACAAGAGCAATAATGATTAAATAATCTAATTAGTCAGAAAACAAGAGAATATGAGGTAAGATTTAAAGAAATTCTTGGCAGTAAGTTGGTTAAGAAATATAATAGGTGGAAAGAAGTGTACATTTTCATGACCTATAGCAATCCAATAGCATTAAAATGGGAGTCAGTTTATTACAATTCCATTACACATACCGCTGCAATTTGCTTGCAAAAAATAGTCCACTTCAGCATATTCAAAAATAAGAGATGATTCAACACATCAAAGTATATTCTCTGTGTGGGCAATAGTGTTATCTAGCTCTTCTGCCTCAGGAAAGCACCAGGGTAGACAGCCCAACTGTTCCTCTGTAACTGCCCTTGCATTGCATTTAGTTTTCATGCAATCTAGGTTTCACAGCAAAAAAAAGTAAAATAGCTAAAAGTCAGTTTGTTTTAAGAATTGAACCTAGTTTATACTGTCTTTAGAGGGATAATCTAAAAGTTTATCACTCCAGAATCATCTCTTGATTGCAGTCATATAATGAAAGCTAAATGAAATACACTTTTATAATGGACAAACCTAAAAAAAATTATAATAGTAACAATTACTGTTATAATACTAAAAATTATTATTCCCTGCATTTCCTCTCTTCTTTCTAATACAGAAAAAGGCCCTAAATTCAAATCATAGCCCTAAATGATTAATTCTGTTTTAAAAGTAGAATTATTTGATCAAAAGGTAGGAACATTATTAAGAATCTTAAAGCAAATTTTTAACAATTCACAAAACCGTCAATCCACAATCTTATGAACAGTGACCAAATCATAATTAAGCCACAAAATACTTTCATCAGCTCCAAATTTTACTGCACCCCATCTTAGTCGATGCGGCCACAATCTTGACTCTAGACACAGATCTACTTTCTATCACCACAGATTAGTTCACTTGCTGTAGAATTTCATACACATGGAATCATACAGTGTAAACTATGTACTCTTTTTCTGCTTGGCTTCTTTTGCTCACTAAAATGTTTTTGAGACACATATATATACATACTGTAGTTGAGATTCATTTCTTTTTATTAGTTATTAGTACTTCATTACATGGATCTAGGATAATTGTTTATCCATTAATCCACAGATAAACATGTGATTTTTATCCAGTTTGCGGTTATTACAAATAAAAATGCTATGAACATTTTTGCACGTTTTTCAGTGGGCATATGTTTTTCATTTCTTATGAGTGCCTAGGAACAGAATTTCTGAGTCACATGATAAACTTATGTTTTGCCTATTTGTCCATCATTATGCCAATATCACACTATACTTATTATTGGAGCTTAACACTAAGCCTTAAATTCAGGTCATGTAAGCCCTTTGTCTTTTTCCTTTCAAGATTGCTTTTGGTATTATTTATGGGTCTTCTGAATTTCCACATACATTTTAAAATTACTTTGTCAATTTCTACCAAAAATTGTGTACTGATTTCCAATGATATTGCACTGAAATATATATCAGTTTGGGGAGACTTCCATTTTGTTATGAACAAAGCATACTGTCTTATTAGTTTCTTTTAAATTTCTTCTCAAAAATGTTTTGCATTTTCAGCGTACATATCTAAGACATATTTGCTAAATTAATCTTTTATGCTATGTAAACGATTAAGGTATAATGAACATACAACAAAATGCACAATTTTAGTGTTTAGTTCTGCAAGGTTTGAGAAATGTATACCATAACCACATGCCACATATATAGTATACACACCGCAGCCAAGATATAGAACAGTTTCATCACCCCCCAAAAATTTATCCATATAATTCATAATTGTGAATTGGCCTTTTTGTTCATTTAACATAATTTATTTGAGATTTGTTCAGGCTGTTGCTTTTCACTGCCAAGGAGTATTCCATTGTACTGTATGGATGTACCAAAGTGCACGCATTCATTTCTCATTGAGGGGAAATTTGAGTTAGCTTTTGACTATTACAAAAAAGCTGCTAGAAATGTTCACTTAGAGGTTTTCATGGGAACATAAGTTTTTATCTCTCTGGACTGTATGGAAGTATCTGGATAATTCTGTAAGAAACTGCCAAACTGTTTTTAAAGTGGCTATATTATTTTGCATTCCCATCAGCAATGGAGAGTTTCAGTTGCTCTGCATCCCCAATAGCACTTCACAATGTCAGCTGTTTTTATTTTTTAGACATTCCAGTAAGTCTATGGTATCTCAGAGTTTTAACCTGCATATCCTCAATGATTAATAATACTGGGCAATTTCTCATGTGCTTATTTAACATACATACACTCCTTCACCCCTTTAAAACATGGACTGTTTTCTTATTGTTGAGTTTTGATCATTCTTTATATATTCCATATAAAAGTTGTTCATGAGGTGTCTCACAGATGTTTTCTTCCAGTCTGTGGCTTGTCTTTTCATTCACTTAACACTGTTTCTGAAGTTCTTCATTTTTCTGAAGCCCAATTTATCAAATATTTCTTTATGTATTTTGCTTTTGATATATGTAATAAATATTTGCATAATCTAAGATAACAAAATTTCTCCTATGTTTTACTCTACAAATTTTATTTTGGGGGGGTTTTAGCTTTGGGTCTATGATCCACTTAGAGGTAATTTTTGAAAGAAGTAAAAAAATATAGATTGAGGTTCATTTTTTTTGCATATTATGGAGGATCTATATAAAATTGGTATAAGTTCTCCCTTAAATACTAATAGAATTTACCAGCAAAGCCACCAGAGCCTAAATTTTTATTTTTTGGAAGGTTTAAAACTACATATTCAATTTCCTTAATAAGTATAGCACAAGTTAGATTCAACTTCCTCTTAAGGGGGCTTTGGCAGTTTGTATTTCTCAAGGAATCTATTCATTTCATCTAAGTTGTCAAATTTATGGGTATAAAGTTTTTCATATTATTTTCCTATTACCCTTTTAATGCCTGTAGGGTCTGTAATATGTCTCTTTATTAGTTTTTTTTATATTTTTAATTTGTGTCTTCTCTCTTTTTTGCTTGATCAGTCTGGCTATTGATTGGTCTATGTATCTCTTTTTATGTCAGTACTGTACTATTTTAATTACTATAATGTATTTTGAAATCAGGAAGTATCATGCTGCCAGTTTTACTCTTCTTGCTCCAAAATATTTGGGCTAGTTGTGGTCTTTTTGAGGTTCTATATGAATTTTAGGGTTTTTTTTTTCTTTTTGTAAAAAATGCCATTGGTATATTAATAGGAATTGCATCAAATCTGTAGATCTCTTTGGGTAGTATGGATATTTTAACAATATTAATTCTTCCAATACATCAACATGGGATATCTTTCCATTTATTTGTGCTTAATTTTTTTGGCAGTCCTTTATAGTTTCCAGTGTAAAAACCTTTTTCACCTTATTTTCATATGAATCCTTGAAGTTCTTTTCTGCTAAGTCCCTTACCTCTATCATTTCTGGTCTGTTTCCATTTATTCTTTTAATTCTTGTTATGAGTCATATTTTCCTCCTTTTTCATATGTATTTATACTTTTTAAATTAGATGCCAGATATTATGAATTAATGTGAGCAACTGGACTTTGTTGTCTTTCTTTACAGAATGTTGATATTGATTTGGCAAAACATTAAGGTACTTGCAGATCAGTTTTATCTTTTCAAGACTTATTTTTAAGCTTTGCTAGGGCAGCTCTAAAGTAGTATTTGCTCTAGGGACAGTTTATCCCTTCTACTAATGCATGACTCTTTGAACATCTCTATAAAATGCCTCAAGTATTCACTGAAATCTTTCCTTCTTGATTGATAGAAATTCAACTGTCTCTTAGTCTTAGGTGAGCTCTAGAAAGTGTTCATTTCACAGCTTCCCAACAGTTGTTCTTTCTTCTGCCTTACAGATATTCATTCTATATATACACAGATCTGTATCAGTCCATTACTCAAGAGGAGCCCTACCAAGATTTCTGGAGTTTGTTCTTTGTATAAGTCCCATTTTTCCAGTATTCCTCCCCTAAAAATCCTGTTGATTTGGTCTCCTTGAGCTCTATTCTATGTCTCTTCCACACAATCAAACCAGGCTTTGCTTGGGTTCTCTCTCCCTACACTACACTCTGTATCCTGTTGCCAGGTAGAAAGCTGAAATGATTGCAGCCCTTACCTTGTTTGCTGCACTCTTCTCAGTGATCATAGTCCTCAGCTAAAGTAGGCCATCTAAAACAGGTATTTTATACATTTTGTACTGTTTTCTACTTGTTTGAACCAAGCGAGCATGTCCCATACTAAATACTACTTGCGTGTGGAAGCCAGACTCATGTGCAATTTAAACAAAGAGTACTAATCCTTTCTACCCAACCTTTGAGTACATTTAATGCTATGTAAATTGTATTTGCAAGAAAAGTAAGTTCAAGAAAAATAAAATGTCCATAATGGGTAAGAGTACATTTTTAAGATTAGTAATGATATAAAAATACAAGATTTAATAATTATCATGTAACTCTCAAACCACAGTTTGAGCTACACTGGGTTAAACTTTATCTATTATAGTCCCTGATTAGAATACTAGTTCTTCAAAAGATAATACATTAATACTCAGATCTTATTATCATATCCTTTCCAAAACCATGAGTAGCTGATTCTGACTCAAGAGGAGAGAGAAAATTCAAAGGATTCTGTGCTTGGGTTGGAGTGAATAAGAAAACAATAGCTGAACAGTTAGATATGAAACAGCAATTATTTCCCTAAAGAAAGAGCTAAACTTTTCAGTGTCTTCTAACTAATGCCTTCTCAATGTGCTTGTCTGGAAGAAGGGTGAGGTGGGGAAACTGAAGAAGGTTCTTAAGAAACAAGGATTCTGCCAGCTCATCACAGCTTCGATGCAACCTGGCCTTATCCACACGTCTTTTGCTTTTTTCAAGGACATCTCTATATTCCATTTGTCAGTGTTTCCGTATTGCTGACATTGGAACATCACGTTCTATGTTGTGCCTCTGTTAAACCATGGGTATAATATAATAAAAATGATTTAGTGTTCAAGTAAGACTTACATCCTAATTATTATATTTCTAAGGGTGTTACAGAAAACATTCTGAAACATAAGACTGGGTAGAATAATATGAATATATGCCACACACATGAAAGCTATTATTTAAAGAGACTAAATTTTTTTAAATGATAGTGTCATAAAAGTTCATGAAGGTTATCTGTCCAATATATAAACAACTAGGGTATGGATATCCTCTCACCCACTCCTTCTTACTAGGTCATAGACTTGGCTTTTCCCTCTTCATTAATAAGACATTCAGAAAAAGTTGTAGGGCCCCGTGAAGCAGGGCACAGGGGTGAACTTGGATGCCTAGCCTCTGGGGACAGTTGCCATGGTAGCAGAAGCTGAGGGTTCCATTTTTTTCAGACTGTACCTTTTTTATTGGACAGAAAAATATATATGCATATTTTCTTTTACTATTAAGAGAATAAAACCTTTGCTTTTATGTAACATTAATAGTCTGTATGAATAGAAACTATATATAATAAGACTTTCAAAAATTATACTTAAAAATGATGTCTGGAAGGTGAAAGTATGATGGAACAATGCCTGACAACTGAGAAGAGAACATATTGGGGGAAAACACTCATGAAACAACATTTCCTAATTTGGTCATAATCATCTGTTTTTATGTGAAGGTGTGTGAGCTTTGAAATCTGAAAACCCTCATTAAACTAAACAGGCTTTCAGAAAGGCTCAGAGGCTTGTAAACTCAGCTGGAGCTTATTACAAGATCAATTCTATGTTTCTCAGAGGCTTTGTGGCTGTGGGCGCAAACATAGGAGATAAGTGATTTCAAGCTCTCTCCAAGTTCGACTCTAACAAAACTGGCCACTGTGAAAATACGGCCAACAATCCCGGCACTGGTCCTAAGCTCTTTAATTCTACCCTATGCTGGAAACCTCTGTGCTGCTGTGTGTATCATTTGGCATTTTTGACCACAGAGCACAATTTACTGTTACATTTCACTATAAATTCATGGCTGGCCAGACAATGTGCTCCAGAGTAGAATAAATACACGTTTTAATGAGTAGCTGAAATATGACCTGGCCAACGGGAACTCTAAGGAACAAAGGGTGCTTTTCCACAGTTGAAGCCAATAACAAAGGGCAAGGAGCAAGCAATACCAGAAACAAACTAATCCATGACTCAGTCAAGAAGCAAAAAAGAAAGAGTGAGAGAGAGAGAGAGAGAGAGAGATGGCCTGATTAGGAAGTGAAAGCACAGTGCCATTCTACTTTTGCTTAGAAGGTGATGAAAACACCAAAATGAAATTTTCCAGCACAACAACACAACACATCAGGTAGATAAATATTACTCTCTTCTTGTGGAAGATGATTCTAAAGTCGTTTCCTAAGAACTGTCCGGTCTACAACAAGTGGTACCATGAATGGTCGCTCTTAATGAGCAAAGAAATTAAAAAGTGCAACTACTTCCTAGCATGGCCAAAATACTCCCTATGTATTGTTCCAGGAGTTCAGAGACAACAAGGACACATTGTGAGCAACTATTTTAATGAGAATGCCTAAAAAGTTGGGTGAAAATGTCCCTTGATTCCCTTCGTGGAGTAGCACCTGAGTGGTGCTAGAATCGAACTGTAAAAAGCAGGAAAAGTTAGACCGTTGAAGATGGTTTTGAAAGCAGTAGATCCTTGGGTCAGCTGGCTCCTTCTGAAGGATATCATGAGAGAGAACTATGGTACCAATCTTCAACTTGTATCAACTTTGCCTAGGAAACTAAACCATTCCCTTTTAAAATTACTTTATAATTTTAAAAAATCATCTAATAACAGACGGAAAATTTAAGTATATCAATGAAGAAGAAGAGAAATACTTAGTGAATAACCACTGGGTGATTATCACGTCCATAGTATTATAATTGTAACAACAAAAAAATTAGGACATGGTTCAGGCACAACAAATGTGTGAACACCAGATTTTGACTAAGAGACACAAGTTATAAAATATAAATGAAAGAAGAAAAGAAAAGTGAATAATCTATATTATTTGGAGGTATACTTCTGAAATACATTTAAATTTGGGCA
The DNA here is from genome assembly GCA_028627145.1 of Eidolon dupreanum. Taxonomy (NCBI): domain Eukaryota; kingdom Metazoa; phylum Chordata; class Mammalia; order Chiroptera; family Pteropodidae; genus Eidolon; species Eidolon dupreanum. Next base: position 68,155,679 of record CM053509.1, read on the forward strand.
CAGGCTCTTTTACTTGGTGATTTTATATTCTCAAAAGGAGACAGATAAAAAGAAGTACACACAATGACCACATAGCTATATGACTAATTTAGAAATGTAATCTTAGGAAAGAGAAACCAGAAAAAATGTTAAAAACGTCCTCCCTCCCTCTCTCTTCTCTCTAACACCCACCCCAACTCCTCCACTGTCCAACTCCCACCAAGCTATGCAGAAAATGAATGAATGTTATTCTATCATAATAATCAAGAACCACTATCAAAGGTAGGTCTTTGCTATCTTCCTAGTGGCAAATTTTATTATAGATTCTTGGTAGAATCATTGAGTTCTCAGTTCAAACATGTGATTCATGAAAACAAATCTGTAATAATTATTTTCATGAAATATTTTTTAAAAGCCTTTGAAAAAACCCAGTTTCTGAAGTGATACAGACTAAATAATAGTTACAGTGTTGAAATAAGGTCCACTATACATTTCCCAAGCCATGAAAAACAGCAAAACTGTCTTACCAGAGAGCCGGTAACACATGCATTCTCCATTTTACTTTGTCTTCTCTGGGCCACAGACATGCTGCCCAAAATCCAGATAACCGTGACAAATAATTATAACCCTCGCCTTGCTCCCTCTGCAGGTCTTTCTCATCTACTAGCACCTAAAATTCTATGACTCCTCTCCAAGAACCCAATGATTCCTTTGAAAAGGGATGCTTAATACCAGGAGTCTATCAAACTCAGCAATCTTCAAGGTCTAAGTTTAGAAACACAAAAGTCACTCTAGTTAATCCTCCTCTCTTCACTTTACTGCCAAAATACTTCCTCTTCTCGTTCAAGACTGGACTTTAATTTATACCACTTTTGCCTTCATAAAGACAGACCAAGAATCTGACCTAGGGACTCTCTCTCCAGCTTAGGTCTCTTATTTTTAGACACTCTCTTTTGCATTAAGTTCAAAATCTCATTGTTTAAACAATTACTTTCATTCATGATTTTACATTTGAACCTTAGCCTTACTCTCTATTTATATTACAGCAAAGAAAAATAGAAGAAAAAAGATATCTGAGGATGGAAGGAATACATTTCATCAAAGAGAGGTCCTGCATGGAATTGTTTGGAATTAAAGTTTAGATTAAATATAAAGTGTAAACTTTGGCTCTAAAGTACTACAAGACATAGAAACATGTATATAACCTAAACTTGCAATACCTTGGGGAATAAAGCTACACTATACATTTTTCTTCCTTGGGTGTACAAATATAATGATGTTTTGCATCAGATATTGCTAAAGAAGTCTGTTTAATAAATTATCTACTTATCTTGAAGGCAGCAGATGTGACTCAGTGTGGTGCTTAATTGTTGCAGAAACTTTTTTCTGCATTTTAATTTGAATAATATGTCATCTATTAAAAAGACAAAAGCCATAAGAAATTACTTAGTACATCATTAACTCTAATGCAGGAACTTCTGTGTAGAGACTTCCTGGAGGTATTTTAAATCATTATTTTGTTGTATATAATTTTTAAATTTTAAAGTAAGTGTTCATATCAGACAATTATAGGTGGTATTAATTAATGAGAACCTCACCATTGTTGTATAAAAACATATTATCCTGCATTATATCTTGACAGATTACTAGTCGGTGATAGCTATTAGAAGTCTTAGTAGGCACTCTGAAATTATTCACACAACAGTAATTAGGTCTGTAGATGTGCATCTTGGAAATGGAAAATATGTACTTCACACTCTTTGTCTCACTCTGAATAAAACTGTCATTATCTCATACTGTAGATTTTTTACATTTCATAATAAGGCTACATGTTTGTTCATTACTTTAATGAATTAATGATAATGGATGCATGTACTGGAAAAAATGAAGAATATAACAGCAACTCAAAAGGTTTTATCAAAAAATAAGAATCATTAAATTTGGAGAAGAAAAGCTTCCAGAGATTATTCATTTTATCTTCTCACTTTAGTGATGAGTAGACTGATACTCAGAACAATCTATCCAAGGTCATAACGCTAGGTAATGTCAGAACAAGGGCGAGTAGCCTAGTCTCCTAAATCAGACTCCTCGATCTTTCCTTTCAGTTCTGCTTCTCTTAGAAAGGAAATACGGAGCCAAATAAATGTCCAGCAAACAGTGATTCAGAACTGAAAACCCTGAGCAGTTTTCTTAGTCGGAAAGCCCTGGTCACAGGCTTACCAAGATTCTGGATTTGAACAAAAACAAGGTAAATAATTTAATGAGTTTTGCAGCACCTCTTCTCTGACAATCTCAGTTCTTACTAGATAGGCAAGTCATTAAAGGGTGAAGGCAGTGAGACAATCCATTGAAGGCTGGCTGACAGCAAAAGGGACAGCTTATAGCAACAGAAAAACTGGTTGGGGTTATTAAGACAAGGGACAGTCAGTCTTATATATCCCACCCTCAAAGGAGTATTGCATTATAAAAGAAGTATAATTAATATTTACAGATTTATTAATCCTTTAGATAAAAAAACATATACATAGAACTAAGTAATACATTTGAAAAGATTTCCATTAAATTTCTAAGACAAAATTGGAAAGTAAAATGTACTCTGCCTTTATTTCAAAAATTTGTACATCTGGCTACTATCTTCAGTGATAATGATAAATGAAGGATAACTCTATTAGTGAACTATAGGTGTGTATTTCAGATATATGAAGTATAATTTTCCATTACAGTAAAACTAAATTTTAACATTAAACATACATAGACCAATGACCAAAGACTTCTAATTTTTAAAGCACAGATTTGCAACAATGTATTTATATAATCTTAAAGATGACACTAACTCTCAAATAGTAATAGAACGGCATAAAGTTTGCCAATTTATGAAGGTCAGTTAAAAAAAATCAATCTTCAGTAAAATAAAGAAACAAAGAAACAGTCTCGATTTTAACTGTTACTCTCATGTTCTAAATGTCTGATTAAATTATTTTTATTCTAGGTAATTTTTTTTAAAAAAAGAATAATTGGGTAGACCTAGGTATGTGTAATAAACAGGGATATAATAACAGTGGAGAAGGGTACGGGAGAGAGGAAAATTGCCTGGATTATGCCCCAGGTCATAAATACAGAAATGGAGGTAGTGAGAAGAGTTTGGATGTGAAGTACTTTTACTTACCATCATCGAGGAACAAGGAGTGGGTATAAATACAGGCCTTCCAACTGAAGTGGAAAAGCTGATGTCATAAATCCAAGGATCATGATGAGAACTCACTTGGATCACCACGGCACACAAAGCACACATGCCACCCCTCACAAGAGGTAGGTACAAACATATCATGGCACACCACAAATGCTCACAATCACAAATGCAATCACTAAGTAAAAACTGAACACTTAGGCACTATTTTCTTGGCTAGACATATAAATAAATCAAACCTGAACTGATTTCTTCTCCTCGTGAGATAAAGTCTATAAGCAAGCAAGTACAAGTAGAAGACACAGACAAAGGTAAATCACACACATGAGGGTACTGCAGCACAGTGAGACAAGTTATATAATGAACTGGAGCAGCATTCTAAGAAAAAAGCATATAACAAAGGATTATAACAAAGGATGAGGCAGGGAATTAGGAAAGACCTCCCTGAAGAAATGACATTTTAGCTCAGAGTCAACACTAAAAATGTTTTTTTTTTTTTTTTT